>JUFY01033130.1:1811-11979 GCA_001855655.1 Leptopilina clavipes
AGTAGTTTCAAATATTGGTACCACCATTTTAAAGTATTTTTAAGTAGTGGTACCATCGCTTAAGAGTAGTTTCAAATATTGGTACCACTATTTTAAAGTATTTTTCAGTAGTGGTACCATTGCTTAAGGTAGTGGTAATTTAAGAGTAGTTTCAAATATTGGTACCACCATTTTAAAGTATTTTTAAGTAGTGGTACCATCGCTTAAGAGTAGTTTCAAATATTGGTACCACCATTTTAAAGTATTTTTAAGTAGTGGTACCATCGCTTAAGGTAGTGGTAATTTAGGAGTAGTTTCAAATATTGGTACCACCATGTTAAAGTATTCTTAAGTAGTGGTACCAACAGGTAAAACTATTCTGTATTTGTAGTATTGGTACCATAAATTGAGAGCAGTTGCAAATATCCGTACGACTTTTTTAGTGATTCTAAATACTGGTACCATTATTTAAAATTTGTTTTAAGTATTGGTACCAACGAACTAAAATTATGTGAAGGAATATTTCAACAAGTAGTAGGTTATTTATTTGCCACTATTTAGAATAAGTACTGAATGTTTTTATTTTCTGGTACCAATATTTAAAATACCTTATAAATTGTGGTACCAATATTTAAAATATATTTGAAATTGTGGTACCAATATTTAAAATTATATAAAGTTGTGGTCTATCTAAAACAATTATTTAACATTTATATTTGTACCAATATTTAAAACATATAAATAGATGTTACCAGTATTTAAACATACTATTTAGTATTTTTAATCTTTGGTACCATGGTTATTACTTTTCTACACTTTTAAATAGTGGTATCACGACTTTAAAGTAACTTTAATTATTGGTACCAACTGGTGCTTTAGTAGTAGTTTGTAGCCGTGGTACCAGGATTGATGGAAGTTATAAACATTGACACAATCATATTGGTTATTTCGAATATTGGTACCATCACTTTAAACTTGTTTCATACAGTGGTACCATCAGTTTACAGTAGTTTTAATTCTTGATTCCACCATTTAAAAGTAGTTTTAACTCCTGGTACCCTTCGGTTTAGCTAGGGACCAACGTGTAAAAATGTTCTTTAGAGGATTCTGCTTGTGGTACCATGCTCTCAAAGTACTTGCTTACATGGTACCATCATTTTAGACATTTTATACAAATTCTTCAATCACTTTAGAAAAGTTTTGAATACTCGTTCTTATAATTTAAAAAGTAATTTCAACCACTGGTACCAAAAGAAAATTGTATCAACAAAAAAAAAGTTCTAAACTGTGGTAACATAATTTTAAAGTAGTTGCAAATGGTACCACTAAAATTATTTTAAGTGTTTGTATCGGTATTATAAATTGGAAGCACGTTTATTGAAACTATTTTGAATGCTTCTTGAGTGAAAATATTTTGAAATTGTTCCACAATAAAAATCCTTACATCCCTGAAAGTAAGTGTTTTTTTTACTATGATAATCTCTCCCTCTGGAACATTCAGATCTAGAAGGGCACCAAAATGAACGTGTATCTCATCCTTAAAGTAAATTTTTTTTTACTGCGGCTTATGTTTATTTTCTCTGCGGAAAACTAACTGTAGGAAAAAATTGCGATAATCAAGTAATCCAGGAGAAAAATGTATGTGTGCGTGTGTTTCTTAAAATGAAGTTGTGGATTCTCCAGAGAGAGTATAAAGTAGTCGGGCCAGCTAAGAGAGATCCTGAAATGGAGTGGTAAGGCACAGGCGAGAGAGACGACGATAACGAGACCGCGAGTAAATTTGCTGCCATTAGCCGCGTGAAAATAAAGGACGAGCGAGATATTAAATTAGCAGCAGCGACCGCACGCTCATGACACACACACACACTAACCACCATAGCCTACTTATGGTTTTACGACACGTTGCGAACGAGTTAGTGAATATAATTATCACACATTTAAAATTCATCCGATTTTTATTTTCCCCTTCGTTTAATTAATAAAATAAAATCACAACGAATTATTTCCCAATCGAACAGAAAGTTTACAAGAAGAAATTCAAAAATCTCGAAAGTCTCTCTGTGTGTAAATATTAAAAAAAAAAAGAAAGACGGCTCGGAAATTTACAGAAATAATTTTTATTATCAAATCGCTATTAAATAAATCGCTAAATAAACTGTCTAAGATAATAACGTAATTACAAAATAATATCAGAATGTAAATGAATTTTTACAACAATTGAAAAATGCAGAAATTATATAGATATTTTCCTTGTTTAATTTTGTGGCATTTCTGCGATTTTTATCAGTAATTTGAATTTCTATCAGTATTCGCAGCGATTCTATCATTTAACTACTTGAGATTCTGGGTAATTCTGGATAATTTCACACTGAAATTCCAGGAAGGTTTCACGTTGTATAATGTGTACGGTGATCTTTATCAGATATCCTGAATCCCCTATTAATTGTTTATCCGCAAAATCTTACATATATTTATAAATTATATAAATAAAATACGAAAAAACTGTATTAAATTTACTTGAATATTTTCAAGAAGAGGAAAAATTCTCATTTCTAGAATATTCGAACATTAAATGTACAAATTAATAGACACTACACGGAATGTACTGTATAATTACAATTTCCCGTAAAATTCCATTTTTTTCGATTCAATTATTTTCTATAGGTATCAAAATTTGCTTTCTCAGTAATTGGGATTATATTTTTGTTTTTTTTTTTTTTTCTTTTGTCCACTTGGAGAATTATTTTTTTTCTCTCGAGTGAGAGAAAAGACTCGTAATAAACATAGACGAAGACGTCATGAGTGCGCACGCGAATTGCGTGGCTACCACGCCTCGGTCAATTAAACGAATGCCTCGTTAATTAGATTAGGCGAGGTAAGTGCCGTGCATTTGGTATGCCGTGCGTATATTCGCCTTATCATCACACAACCTTCACTGTGATCGCGACAGATAATGAATTCATGTGTTCGAAATTTTTCTCTTTTTTTTTTGATAAACTACTCCTAATTCCTGCCCACTGTATTCACATTAACAGGTGTGTATATTAATTTTTTAAATTACTTCCGCGAAAAGTTTTTCCATTGTTTGCAAGAAAGTTTAGCAATTATAAAAAGTCAATTTTCTCTCAAATAGGTTTTTTTTTCTTTGTGTATAAAAAATGGGGACATATTCTTTTCTCTGGGTGAAATTTTTTTTCGACTTGGAGAATATTTATACATGCAAAGATTAAAAATCAAAAAAAAAATCTTTTTTATAAAAAGATGGGGAAACATTTTAAGTTGCGAACATTTTTAAAAAGATTATACTTATTTAGTGGAATTAAGACAACAGTTTCTTAAATTCAGTTTAATTTTCAACTGAGAATGTCTATAGTTTGAGGGAAAAGTGTATATATGAAAATAAGATAAATCTGTAATGTTTTGTTAGAAGGGAAATTGGACCAAGATGTTAGTAAGAAATGTTATACCTACAAATTTTGTAATTTATCAGAAAAAAATTGTTTTTCGGGAGAAAGATTTATTGGTGAATATTGGAAAAAACGAAATGTACTTGTATTTTCTAATCGTATACGCGTTTCACTGTCAGGCTAGAAGAGGGTGGTGGTTCTGCTCCTGGTGTGTGTATTATAATACAGAGAGTGTGAGTTATCAGACATCGGACTGTTATCGGGGTCTGGAATCGCTTGCCCCGCTGCTAAGCTCCCACCCCTTCCTCCAGAGTACTCTCGGCCTCTCTCAACCCCCTGGGCGATAACGAAAGGGTTATCACGCCACGTTCCCCAACTCTGCTCCTACAACCACCACCAGCAACGCCAACATCACCCGCCTCCACTGGCCGTCCACGAGAGATTATTATTCTGTTTTCTTTTTTTCTCTCTCTTTCTCTCTCTCTCTCTCTCTCTCTCTCGTTTTTTTTTCTTCATGCCAGGGCTTTTTCGCGGTGCCCGATTACAATCCCTTTGACTCGGCCACTTTACTGCTTGCGCCGTGTGTTGCATACAAAGACTGCATTGTTTCTTTGCACCGGTTTTCTTCTTATCGACTTTCTCCAACCCTCGACTTTGGAGAAATCTCTCTTTCTCTCTCTTTCTCTCTCTCTCTCTCCTTTACTCTAATCTCTTCCGCGATTGAACTTACGTTCACTAAGTGGCAAATCGATTCGAATTCCTTGAAAAACCTGATAGACAATCGGTGCGAACTGCAAAATTTATTTTTCTCGAAAATCACTGGAGAATATGTTTTGTATAAGAACACATATAAAATAAATAAAGAGAAATGCATTTTATTAAAAATTTTATGAGGATTTTAGAAGACACTTGTAATTAATTTTGGCTGAAATTAGATCGACCCTAATTATTTTAACGGAATTTTAAGTGAGCCGAATTTTTAAATTCCAGATTCACTTGTCCGAATTTTCATTTGACCGAATTTTAAAATTCCAGAATTTCCATTTCACCGAATCTTCACTTGTTCGATATTTCGTTTTCATGAATTTTTATTCACTGGAATTCTTAGAACGGCGAATTTTCATTTGACCGAATTTTAAAATGACAAAATTTCCATTTCACCGAATCTCCATTTGTCCGATATTTCGTTTTCATGAATTTTTATTCGATAGAATTCTTTAAACGCCGAATTTTCATTTGACCAAATTTTTATTCGATAGAATTCTTTAAACGCCGAATTTTTATTCCATAGAATTCTTTAAACGTCGAATTTTCATTTGACCGAATTTTAAAATTCCAGAATTTCCATTTCACCGAATCTCCACTTGTCCGATATTTCGTTTTCATGAATTTTTATTCGATAGAATTCTTTAAACGCCGAATTTTCATTTGACCGAATTTTTATTCGATAGAATTCCTTAAACGCCGAATTTTCATTTGACCGAATTTTAAAATTCCAAAATTTCCATTTCATCGAATCTCCACTTGTCCGATATTTCGTTTTCATGAATTTTTATTCGATAGAATTCTTTAAACGCCGAATTTTCATTTGACCGACATTATTGCAAATATGTCCGAACAAACACAACCGGCCCGAAGACGACACAACAGAGAATCCTAAATTTGGAATAAGTTCGAATTCGTCAGAGCCAATTAAGGGGGACACGAAATAACGTTTGATGCACATCGATGAATCTCGACGAAAATCTGAATATTCACGATCGAATTATGGATGGACCGTAAAATAATTAGTACGAATAGGTACGCGTGATCGGCAATTCTCGTGATTGGAGATACATCGAATCCGGGATATATATATATGTATATGCGAATAGATACAATCCCGAGGAGAGAGAGAGAGAGAAGTGTGCGAGAGGCGATCGGATCGACTGATTTTAAATAATTAATTAAGTCACGAACATCCCAAGCTGTCTTTCTATCTCGAACACGAAATCGATTTTGCGCAAAGAAACAGATGAAGAAGCACGGCCAATCGACAATTGGAGAAATTTCCAATAAATAAAAATAAAAGAAACATTTTACCTGAAATATAGGGAAAATATTACAAAAATCAGATCAGGGAAGATTTTATAGATAATTTACTTTCAATTTTGAAATAGTGAAATAGTTGGAAATTTGTGACTCAATTTTCACGTCATATGTAACTGAATCTGTTTTACCAATTACTGATAAAACAACTTCGACTGTTTTAATCAGTATTCGACTGATTTTCAGTAAACACGACTGAATTTCAAGAGAAATTTCACTGAATTGCTTCAGTCGTTAAATTGAACTATTTCTCCCAGTGAAATTTCACTGACTCAATTTTAGAAAGTATATAATATATAATACAAAATCTCGTGAATTTCGAATATGTATCTAAATTGAAGATTATAAAAATAAACCAGTAATGTATATGCGGAATCGATTTGAGTGTAAAAAAAAATTTGAAGCACATCTTTGGTCGGTAAAGATCTCGGGGAATGAATTCTCGCGATTGTAGGTGCGCATTTCAATGGTGAATGTATATATATGTACGTGTATATATAGTGGCATAGCCCAGGTTTCCGGAGAGGAGGGGTCGGTCTTGTGGGTACGACCCGAACGCTGGACCTGTCTGATAACGCCTGCCAAGCACCTATCTTGGCCCCTGCAGGCTTTATTATAAACCCCCTGTAGCCGTGGACCAAAGCACACCCCCCTCCCTCCTTCTTCGCCCTTTTGCACTCCTCGCACTCACACATACTCTTATTTCTCTCCTCTCCCACGCGCGCACGCTCGCGATTCCCTCTCCTCTCTCTGCTTTTCAAGCTTTCACGAAGTCCGTTACTCTCCTCTCCCTCTCTCTCTCTCTCTCTCTCTCTCTCTCCCTCTCGCTGTCCTTTTATGAAAAGAATGAGGTATAAATACAAGTAGATTACATTTATACAGAGCGCAAAACGTTTCGCGCGATATCTCATCGTGTAGAAAACCTTTTGAAAAATTGCATTCGGCAGATGAAGGTCCAGTTGGTTGGGGCATTTTTTTTCCCTTCTTTTTTCAGTAAAATACTATACGCAGAGTGACGATGACTTGATTTCAATTTTTTATTGTCAGACATTTTCAAATAATGGAAAATTTATTCGCTATTTCGAGTTTTTATGGGTTTTTATGGGTTTTTATGGGTTTTTTTCAATTAGGTCAAGTTTAGTGTTTGGGACTGGTTACATAATTTTTTCCCACTTGCTAATTTCTATACATCTTCTATATTGCTTCCATTTTCTATTGATTACTTCTGGCTGGCAGGTTTTTATTTCCCAAATCTTAATTTCCTGCAAATATCAGCTAGCAAATACTAATTTTCCCTTTTTTTCTACTTTAAAATTTAAATGCAATTTCAGAAAGTGGTACAGCAAGGCTGAATGTATAATACTGAATATAGAGCCCACACAGCACGATATCTTCCCGGAAGCTTCCAGGAAGCTTCCTTGGAAGATCGGTGAGGCTCGGATGGAAGCTTCCTGGAAGATTCCAGGAAGCTTTAAATGTCCGCCTTAAGGAAGCTTCCATTGCAAGCTCTAGGGAATCTTCCACCGGAATCTTAAGGGAAGTTTCCCTGGAACCTTAAGGGAAGCTTCCTCAGGAATCTCGAAGGAAGATTTCAAGGAAGCTTCAAGGAATCTTCCACTGGAATCTTAAGGGAAGCTTTCTCAGGAATCTCGAAAGAAGATTTCAAGGAAGCTTTAGGGAAGCTTCCCCAAATCTTTCAATAGAAGCTTCATTTTTAAAATCTTAAAGATTTTTTCAAGTATTTATCAAAATTTTATCAATTTTTATGGAATAAGGGTAAATTTTTTTTCCTTCAGAATATTGAAAAAATGAACATTTTACTGGAAGCTTCAGGGAAGCTTCTCTAAAGCTTTCTTGGAAGCTTCCTTTGTGATTCTTTGGAAGCTTCCCTTAAGATTCCGGTGGAAGATTGCATTGAGCTTTCAAGTAAAGCTTCCTTAAAGCTTCCAAGGAAGATTCTAGGAAGGTTACCAGGAAGATTTCAGGAAGCTTCCATCCTAGCCTCACTGATCTTCCAAGGAAGCTTCCTGGAAGCTTCAATTAAAGCTTCCTTAAAGCTTCCAAGAAAGATTCCAGGAAGCTTCCATCCGAGCCTCACTGATCTTCCAAGGAAGCTTCCTGGAAGCTTCAATTAAAGCTTCCTTAAAGCTTCCAAGGAAGATTCTAGGAAGGTTACCAGGAAGATTCCAGGAAGCTTCCATCCGAGCCTCACTGATCTTCCAAGGAAGCTTCCTGGAAGCTTCCAGGAAGATATCGTGTTGTGTGGGAGTACAAGTAGAATTGAGAAGTTTTGATAGAGAAAAAAATTTGAAAAGTGGGATAAATGAAGTGAAAAACGATAATTTCCAAATTCAAAAAATGGAAGTAGAAAATGTACAACATAGGAAAAGTTTCGCATTCAAAATCCTGTTGTTTACTCTGGAAAATTTTCCGAATTAATAAAAATATTGTTTAATTGAAAATAAATACAATAAATATATTAATAATTGACGTTAACGAGTAAATTTTTTTCTTTCAAGTTTGTTTCCACACAAGGGAGATATTTATAGAGTAATATAGTGTTTGCGAAATTTATTTACACACTGGAAATTTTTATCAATTAACGAAGGTACGCGAATTATCTTTACGAGAGTTTGTGACCTGGACGACCTTGACGGATTTCGCATCGCATCGCATCGCTCTCTCTCTCTCTCTCTCTCTCTCGTGGTAAATCTCACTTGTAGGAGGATGCACAACGGTCGCATTATATGCCTTGGCCTTATAACATATCTCTCCACGTTCCTTATCAACGCGGTGGCGGCAGACCAAATGCGAGCTTCCAGACGTGCTTCTTTCTCCAATGTCTCTTATCATTCCACACTGAAAATCTTCCCTCGTATATAGCCTCTAGCTTTTGGCTTGCGTGATGATGATAAACGCATACAAGAAAATCGAACGCATTCTTTGCAAATGCAACATTCCAATTTCGGTTCAAACACGATAATTCAATATCGGATGAGAGTATAAAACGTTTCGTATTTTGGAATTTTGTTTTTGGAATCTCTTTTAGAGATTAATTTTTTTTACACTCGAGTCGTCCTTTTCTGTTTTGAGGGCCATTTGTAGGAAAAGGATAGTGAAGAGAGAGAGAGGGAAAGAGGGAGGTGGAGATGTACAGGAGAGTCTGGACTGGAGTGTTATCAGACCTCGAGGTGTTATCAGCTGGATGCAGCTCCCTTACAACCTCCAACCCCTTTCTCGGTTGGGGATGTCAAGAGGTAGAAGGGAGATTGAGAGAGTGAGAGAGAGAGAAGGGAGTTTGCTTCGAAGGCGCTGCTTGTACACTATCTTCCTACCCTAGAGAGATGGCTACAGAGTGCATCTCGCGATAACGAGCTAAGTTAAACAATATCGAGCTATACGGCAACCGAAGATTAACTGAACTGACTCTCATCTTTAATACATGCAGACTGATCAAAACTTGCTGAATTCTCGCACCTACAAAACTTCCCCTTAACTGACGATATCTAAATTTCATTATTCATGTGTACTTCCCTTTTGTTTTATCTTTTTCCCCGTTTTGCCTTCAATTAACCCGTCTTTTTTTTTTAGAAAAACGCAATTTTTCAATCTAAAATCCAAAAAATCCAAAATTGATCAGAATCTAAATTAAAAAGAAAATTATTCACTGAACATCAGGGGAAATAAAATATTGAACTGAAAAGATGCGGGCGCAGATTTGGTTTTGCGACTCTTTTTCAATATAAAGAAGAGCCATAAATTGATGGCAATTAAAAGACGGGCCCGTGTCATTATAGGATTATTTACAGACGTAAACTTAAGTTTCGATCGGTCTGTCTTACAAATGCTTCGCTTTTGCACCGAATAAACAAGCGGGGCAGACGAATGCTCGAGAATTCTCGCGTTATCGCAATCGATCTGTATACCAAAGGCAAGGGGAATCGCGGTAGATGTACCGCGAAGAAGGGTCCTGAACTTTGTCGAGAGGTGCCCACCGATCGAATCTCATTTCGAGAGAGGCCAGAACCAGTGGCGGATCTAGCCTCTCTCTAATAAGAAAAACGATATACTTGAATAAAATATAACCATACTGATTCGTTTCATTGAAATCCGATTTTTTCTTACTATTATTATTCAAGGCCAAGGTGGAAAATGTTTTCCGAAATAAATTTTATGCTGCCTTATGTTTTGGTATTCAGAAAAATGAGAGAATTGGGGGTTTTGTTTTGTTGGAGATGAACGATAATTGTGAATACATTTAGTATTAGAAATCATCTTGACGCTTGGAAAGTTCTAGAAGATTATCACCAAAAATTTTCGGAATTCTCTAAATTTGAATTAGTAAAATTCTACTAATTGAAAAGGGGAAAAGTCTTCCATTAAGAATTAGTAGAAAAATACTAATTGAAAAAGTTATTTTTCGTTACTAATTGAATTAGTAGAATGTAGAATTTTAATGCGCATGCTCCCGCGTGCTAAGGTTAGGAGTTTATACACTATTTGTGACGCGATCTGAAGAAAGGGACCTTAGAAGTAAATTTTTTTAGGTTAAGTTTGTAATTTTTGAAGTAAAAATACAGAAAGAGGATCGACTATTTATACAAACCATTGATGTTTAAGTCTTTATTATATCCGAAATATGCAATAAAAACTGATTTTGATTTTACATAATTAAAAAGGAACTTTTAATCAAG
>JUFY01033142.1:0-13396 GCA_001855655.1 Leptopilina clavipes
ATATATAGGCAAATTAAATTTTCATTGAGTATTTTATAATTCAGGGTCAACGATTATTACTCCTATAGGCTTACAATTGAGTCGCGCGATATACCGATGAGAGAGTCATCATGCCAAGTAAAAAATAACCTCTCGGATAATTATGGGTCATGAGATAAACAATATTTTCTTCTATTCACGAAAATGACAAACATTTACAACGTTCCGCCGGATACGTGCGTACATGACACGTATTAAAAAAATGTTCGCCTGTTTGTTAGATTCGCTACTCACGGGTAATAATTTTGCCCATCATACGTGCGTGGGATATTCATGTATATATATAAAAAAAGGAGGAAAAAAAATCAAGACTGATGTATGTGTTGAATCACACAAATTCGTCTTAGAATTTCATTCGAGATATATAATATAGTTACGGTTACACATGCGCAACACACGCAATTTTATCATAATTTTTAATGCATTTTGCGCTCCGCTGACGAAGGAAAATTAGGATTTTTAATACATCTCTGGATAATTCCTTTTTAAGTAAATCATTTTAAATCATTTTAAGTCACAGGTAATTTTTCCTTTTTTTAATAAAATAATTTTAAAACAGGGTTTAAAAAAAAAATTCAAAAATAGTTTTTTTTTTAATCAGGAGGAATTTATTGAAAAGTCTAAAGGTGAAGGAAATTAATTCCCGCGGCTATTGGATTCAAAATGAGCGGTAGTTGCGGGGAAAAATGTGAATTTTTTTTCTTTCTATACGAAAGAAGAGGCGCCTGAAAATTTTCCCTAGACGCAAATAAATGGCTCCTGGTTATAATAATAGGCACGCTCAATTAGAAGCCAATGTATGGGTTGTATAGTTATAAGTTATATGGATGTTAACATTTTTTGGCATTTTGCCTCAATATTTGCCGCTGAAGGAAATCAACTCTTTTTTCCCTTTCGCACTCTATAATCGTGTATGCAAATCGTCACGGACAGAGTGAAGCAATCGTCCTGCAATCGTGCCTTATTAAGTTGTTCTGCTATTTTCTGTATTCGATCGAAGGATTCCTGGCGCCCGTTTCAAGACCGCGCCTTGACCTCCGTAGGGGATATAAATTCGCAAAAACACTGTACAAAAATAATTTCAAAAAAAAAAAAAATTGAAATTTTCACCAATAAGCATAGAGGGGCCAGGTCAGCGCCACTAGACCAAGTCCTATTTTAGCCCGATTACAATCAGGCCCTGTTTGAAACTAGATAGGGCCAGGACTGGCCCCAGCCGGGCCGTGTGTTTTAATTTCAAATTGGAACCAGATCCGCATATTTCTACACAGCCCGTGCAGAAATTTACCAACCTGGCCCTGACCTGGTTGAAACACTAAAACCGACCCGGCCCCGGCCTGGCTTCCTGGACCCGACCAGGGCTCGATTTACGACAGGGCTTTGTCCTGTGGCCCTGGTCGGTTTTAATGCTTCACCCCGATTCGGGGCAACTTGACCTGGCCCCAGCCAGGGCCCGGACAAAACTGCTGCACAGGCATAAAATTCAATAGAGAAAATATAGAAAAAATATGCTGAGCGTAAAAAGTAAAATCTTATAACCATAAAAGCACACATAAAGTGTAATTTTGCCCGATGAGTGTTGATAAGAAATTGTATTATTATTTTTCGTTATTACTGATATGAGAGAGGTCCTTAAGTAAAATCCTTTTCATATATATAAGAGAGGGTTTACCAAAGTATCGGGAGATAATATTGCTTTTGTGCACGTGCGAGAGGGCATCTTATTCAAGTTCTGTATATTACGCACCTGCTGCTCAAATTACTGTATATGATTCGAATTAAACTGAACCCAGAAATAAAAGAACGTGTGTGGATCGTGTTGAGAAATGAAAAAGAAAAAAAAAATTCACGTTCCGTATCCATACCGTGACTACATCGTAAAGAATTATATCCTACTTGTAATATATATATATAGATCTCGTGGGGATAATTCACAGTCATAAATGTAATTTATTTGCTAACCAATATGTATACAAAATAAAAAATTATTAATAAATTCCATTCATCCTCTTTTGACTTACACCCAGAGAAATGTTTTATTCGAACCAAATATAATTTATTTGAGTTAAATAAACGTATATTTGTCTCAGAGCCAACTAAATTATTTATTTGTTTTAAATAAAAATTTTATTTGAACCAAATAAAATTTATTTGTTCCAAATAAAAATTTTATTTTAACCAAATAAAAATTTTATTTTAACCAAATAAATTTTTATTTGAACAAAATAAAATTTATTTGTTCCAAATAAATAGTTTATTTGGCTCTGAGACAAATATATCTTTTTTCTGGGTGTAGAATATTTTTATTTGAACCAAATAAGTCTTTATTTGAACCAAATAAAATTTATTTGTTCCAAATAAAAATTTTATTTTAACCAAATAAAAATTTTATTTTAACCAAATAAATTTTTATTTGAACCAAATAAATTTTTATTTGAACAAAATAAAATTTATTTGTTCCAAATAAAATTTTATTTTAACCAAATAAAAATTTTATTTTAACCAAATAAATTTTTATTTGAACCAAATAAATTTTTATTTGAACAAAATAAAATTTATTTGTTCCAAATAAAAATTTTATTTTAACCAAATAAAAATTTTATTTTAACCAAATAAATTTTTATTTGAACCAAATAAATTTTTATTTGAACAAAATAAAATTTATTTGTTCCAAATAAATAGTTTATTTGGCTCTGAGACAAATATATCTTTTTTCTGGGTGTATAGACGAAAAAAATATAAAGTGACTTTTACTATATATTTACAAACTAAAACCTAAACTGTCTGGAATTTCTGTCAATTTTGAATATTTCAGGAGTAAATTTTACTATTTCCAAAGTAAATTTTAGTAAAAAAAAAATTAGGAAAATTCACTTTAGATGTATAGTAAAATTTACTCCTGAAATATTAAAAATTGCTAAAAGACAGATTACATTTTACTTTTTGAAATAGTAAAAGTATTTTCTATACATACAAATGCAGTTTTACAGGAAAAAAATTAAAAGTCGTCTTTTCAAACGAAATAATTGAAAATTATTCGAAACAGAAAATAGACGTACATTCTTTTGAAGAAGAGAAATTTTTTTACTTATATAGTTATTTTTCAAATAAACATATAATTTTGTGATCGACTTAAAAAGCTTGTCAAGAATAAGGGCGGGCAGAAAAAAAAAAGAAAACGGAAAACGCTCACTGAATGCGCATTGTTCAATAATAATATACCTTTTTCTGAATTAGCTCGATGTAATTCAAGAACATTTTTTTTAATGCTCACCAGTTCGCACGTTTCCCGTTTCAATTCAATATACAATTTTTTCTGAAATTAGTTGTCAGAATGTTCAATCCGCCTCTAAAAAAAAATTCCCGTATTCTTTCGGATTGAACGTCAACCAAAATGAATCAAAAATGTAACCAGTGCGGGAAATTGCCAAGAATGATAATGATTGGTTAATTGAACCAAGTTTTATCGACAATATTGGTTCAAGTTTGAAGAAATAGGCTAAATATCGTCAATATCGGCAACATTGACCGAGATGGAAATAATAGCGGCTAAATAATTTCGAGAGTGTCAGTGATAAGTATCTTTATCTCGTTTACGAGCGAATTTTCATGCCCTCTAGGTGGGAATTTACAGAATTAAATTGGCGCGAAATTCAAATTCTAAAGAAACAAAAAGTAGTCAAACACAGTCTAGGACAAAAAAAGGAGCTTTTTTTGAGCGAATTTTTTTCAAAAGGAAAATATACGACCAATTTAGAGAAATAAAGATGAATTACGAATTCAATTAAAGGATAAAAATTATATTGACTTATATCTATAACGAGCCTTTTGGGGAAGTAGTCAAAACATGTTGAATTCTATTCAATTAGAAGAGCTTTTAAAAAGTTCAAACGCCACCTTGAACAAAGGATATTTATTTTGGAGTGATGCTCTGACGAGCGTGTAAGTTACATGTAGAAATTTATGGGGACGCACGAGGGAATTGTTAAGCGGCACTCATGTGACGTGGGAATTTTATAAGAGAGAGAGAGAGGGAAGGGGGCTTTTTGGCAAATACCCCAATTGTGCTCGCCAGAACCCATAGCTAATCGTTCGATCGACTCGTCACTGTTATACCTCTTCAACTCTTGACAAATTCATGCCATAGAAGATGACGGATACGTCCCATTGACTATATCACTACAACGAAAACTTGCCAAGAGAAACATCGAGGTGATTGAATACTGATAACTTTTCACTCCAAGGTTTCAATTAAAACGCCTCCTTTTTCTTTTTTTTTGTCAATATATACATTCGAAACTTTAGATGAGCTGCCCCTCCCTGCTTTAAATATATACTACACACACGACACGTGCCAACTATTTAGTCCCATTTGTGTTTATTGAAAAGTCTCCCAATCTACGACATGAATCTTTACTCGCCTGATTTTTTGCGCCCGTTTAGCAAAAGGTGTATATTGCATATAATGCGCATACAATACAAAAGAAATTATCTCGCAATCTTTTTTTAATTTTTCGATTTAGAATAAATTTTTCCATCTCATTGTTAATTAAATTTTTAATTTAAATTAAATTTTTATTTCTGTAATTATATTTTTTTGTGCATAAATTATTATTTTTCCTGTTCTTTGTAGTCTTTGTTATTTTATAAATAAAATCGAAATCAAGAGATGGATTTATTATGGTCCATTTGCAGCTTGTCGTAAATGGCCTTAAATCTGAAAATAGAGTATTCCCGGATTAGATGCGCGTCGACGAATTTTGTTCAATCCTGATCGGGTGTATTATGTCGACTTTGGCATGAGGCCTGGGTGCGAGGACTTCACTTTGATATGTAAATACACGCACTACAGGGTACCAAATGTATATATCTCCTCGTACCTACTAAACTCCCGTCAATGAGATTTACCTACGACGAAATCAAGCACAACGGGTGTTTCATAAAACGCGATAATCTTTCCCTAAGCGGCAAAATTTTTATTTTTAATAAACTAAACCTGGCCCTGACCTGGTTCAAACACGGCGACCGACCGGGCCCCGGTCTGGCTTCCCTTGTCCAGACCTGGACCCGACCGGGGCCCGATTTACGATAAGGCTTTATGCCGCGGCCCCGGCTAGTTTTATTGTTTCACCCCAATTTAGGGCAACCTAACCTGGCCCCGGCCAGAGCCCGGTCCAAATTTCTGCACGGGATAGAATGAATTTACCATATTAAATAAAATTTCTATTTATAATATAAATAATTATGGTAACATAATTATTTAATTATGGTAGTTGAATTAAATTAAATTTAATTCAACTACTATTGTTTGAAGCTAAACTGAATGGAACTAAATATATCAAAATTTTGATGCAAAATTTCAAAATATTGAAGATGTTTTGAAATTTAGAAACACCCAGTATAGAAGATAGCTTGGACGTAGAAATTCGAGAGTAGTACCGATGTGCATTTGCTTGAACGAACATTCCACAATGGAACTGACTATGAAGGCTGATGCTTTTGGGGGAAAAAAACCACCCTCTCTCGTACCCTTTTCCTTGACACCCCTCAGCAAACTCTCGATGGGAGACATTCAATATCACCGTTATCTCCACGATGGAACTAATATTGACATATCCAAAAGTCAAAGATGTTAACATCTCACATTCCATAAAAGTCTGCGGTTAATTATTTTACAATACAATGGGGGATATTAACATTATAAATATATGAAACAATTAACATTCATATTGTAATTAATAATTATTAAGACGATTGTAGAAATTTTCTTCAAGTTACATATAAAACTAATTTTTAAGAAATGAAAATTTTTAAATAAAACTAAAAATAATTATTGGGGTAAAATTTTTGTTTAAAAAAATTAATATTAACATTCATGAGTACACTCATTGTTAATATTATAAACAAAAAGGACAATTTTCCATTATATGTTTGTAGAAACTTGAAATTAGCCTATAATTCCATTCATATAATACTCAGGGCCACACTTGATTTCACTTTTATTCATAATTGATTGAAATTACTACCGGATATACTATTTAATTATATACATATACGGAAACAATTACAGTCGCAATGACCTTTGGCTAAATATGTTGAAAATTCATGAAACTTTCAGTGAAACTACCATATATAATTGATTAATTCCTTCTCTTCAAACAATCATTGTTTCATATTATAAATGACTATACCGCAACTAGTATAACGAAACTATATATACCTTCGAAATAAATTAATACGTCTGTTCTAACTCGGTCTTTTCTACTTAAAAAATACGGAATTCTTCTCTTTTGTATGGAAACAAAATTTTTTTAGTAGCTTCTAATATTCTGATAATTATCATATTTAATTAATAGTCAATTTTATTTTGAAAATTACTAAGGCTGATTGTTGGTTAAATATTGGACCAACTCTTATCGATAATATTAGTCTGAGACTGCGAGTACAGAAACTATTGTAAAGCCTAGATTGAACCAACATTGGCCCAAGATTCCAATAATTAAAAAGCTAATTAATTAAATAAATATAATAATAATTAATATAGGTATTTACAATTAATATAATTAATTAATAATATATTTGTAACTAATATAATTAATTAATATAATTATAACTAATATAATTAAATAATATATTTGTAAGTAATATAATTAAATAATATATTTGTAAGTAATATAATTAAATAATATATTTGTAAGTAATATAATTATTTAATATATTTGTAAGTAATATAATTAATAAATATATTTGTAAATAATATAATCATAATGATAATGATTTATTTCATTGTACACCCTTAGTAGAGTATTTGCAATTTGCTTCCTTACACATAATTAAATTACTTTTTTAAATTTACTTTCTATATTTATAAGTAATATAATTAAAATAATAATAAACAAGCTAATATTTACCAAACGTAAATAAAACTGAACATAATAATTTGAGTGTCAGTGATACTATATACAGAGTCCACTTCATCTCGTTTCCGAGCGAATTTTCATGCCCTCTAGGCGGGAATTTACAGAACTGAATTGGCGCGAAATTCAAATTTAGTGAAACAGGAAAACGAACTACGAAGAAAAAACTTTTGGGCAAATATTGTTCCCACATTTACATTCGAGAATATAATTTTTCTTCATCAGTAATAAACTCATCATCACTTAATTGAGTTACTTCTCTCATCTATTTCAATGTATAAACAATAAAAAAAAGTTTGAGTATACATGAAAGCAATTTGTGCAATTTCCATTGAGATAGTGCAATATACAACATAATTGTTTATTATTCGTCGCTATTGCCATTTCAGAAGTGGATCTCACATTAATATATTAATATTGAAAGTCCGTATATATACATCGATTTACGCGCAACATTTGCGCGCGCGATAAAAAACTTTATATAGTTGTATCAAAGTATATAGTTTGAAAACTTTTCTTTTATAATAATGAAAAAAAAACCAACAACACATGAATAATATATATACTCAGTATATAAGAAACAGAAAAGAAGTAAAAGTCGCAAGTTAATGACGCCATATCCCTTCGCTATCTCGGATTAATCGATCTTTTTAAAATTACAGTTCCGTCACACACCCATCGAATGAAATTACTTGAAATGATAGCGAGCAATGTTATAACTATCGTTGCATGTTAAACAGCAATGTTGCTGACATTGAGCATGCATCAAAGTGCACTTACAATATATTTTATCTTGTAAAGTGTCTCTCATTATTAATATATATACACATATGTCTTAGGCTGCGATAATGTGCCATTCACTTCTTCTGAATGTTACAAAATGTCCTTTTTAAATAATTTCAATTTATTTTGTCAGTTTAGTTGATGCCATTTTTCAGCCAAAGTATAACTTGTTGGTCCCAATCGAGGCAAAATATGGCCAGACCTAGGTCAAATTAGGTAAGGTGTTTCATACCAGATTCATACCAGAATCGAGGCAAAATATGGCCAGACCTAGATCAAAATAGGTAAGGTGTTTCACACCAGGTTTGGGCCAGGTTTGGCGATTTCTACACGGGAAAAGATATAAATTTGAAATTCTATTAATATACCCGTGTGAAAATTTTAATCGGACCCTGATAAGGACCAACGGAGGCAGCCCTATTAGAGCCCGATTACAACCAGGCCAAATAGACCATCAATTTTGGACCCAATCGGTTGGTGTGTTTTATTCCGGATTTGGACCAGATATTTCTACAAGGCCCTGGTAGGGGGGAAGGGTCAAAGCCCTATTTCAGCCCTTGATCTGGGCCAACCCTGGCCTCAGTCGGGCTGTGTGTTTTTTATTCCTAATTGGAAGCTAAATTGTTTTTTTGCTTGCTAAAAAAAAACCCCGAATTATTAAGAATTTATACTATTCCCTATATATACTATTTCCCAGTCTATGAAATAAATATATAATAGAGGAGACGAAATATTTTAACCTATTCATTTTTCACTTATACACCCGCCGTGATATTATTTATTGATAGCGTATTAAAAATTGAAAATTGATAAGGAAAAGATTTACCATCAAGTAATATATACATACAGGTAGAATTTCACTGGTATATATAAATATATACCTACCCTTTTTCCGTAACAATAGAATAGTATCAGATATAGAGACAAATTTAAACACGTTCTATGGTATATAGTCAAACATAATGAACGTCGTTTAATATTAACGATGCCATTTTCTCTGCATATGGATATCACCCCTTTTCGCAGTTCAGGACTCATGAATTTTCATACAAATACCATATACACTTGCACGCGGGAACTCAAACTGTATATACCTGTATGAACGACTGCAATATTAATCCGCACACTCAACAAATATTTTTCCAAAATTCAATTCTGTACTCATTTTTGGTAAATAAATGTCTAAAAGAATTCACAAAATTTTTTTCTATTCTCAAATCGACGTGACTGATTTGCCCAGACTAGGCCCCTATTGGGTCAGGCGTTTCAAAACAGACTGGGACCAGGTTTGACCAAGACCTGGGCCAGGTCTGGCCCCAGTCCGGTCGAATTCGACCGATTTCGACAACGCCCGAATACAGAAAAATAAATTTGCCCGGACTAAGCCCCGATTGGGTCAGGCGTTTCAAAACAGACTGGGACCAGGTTTGACCAAGATCTGCGCCAGGTCTGGCCCCAGTCTGGTCGAATTCGACCGATTTCGACAACGCCCGAATCCAGAAAAATAATATCGAAGAGGACAATGATTAACTATTTCCTCTGCCAAGTCGGTCTGAACTTGGCCCCGACCTGGCACTGAAGAAACTCGATCATGTCCTGATTGTAATCAGGCTTCGTCCCGGTTAGAAATTTCCCGATCTGGTTTGAAATACCTGACCCGACCTATTATCCTAAATAGATTTCCTGACCTGGCCCAGTCAGGGCTTGGTGAAAATTTCAACCCTATTTGTGATTCTGTTGACAGAGAAATTCTACCTTTATTTTGTCAAGATGAAAATACAAAATACAATGAAACTATACGATTATTTTGACATTCGTGACGTCATTCTCGATTTAGTGTCACCAAAGAACGATACCTCTGTCACTAAATAGAATGTCATTCACGCATGTGTATAATCTATATTTACTAAAAGGGAATTGTAGCGTGACTTGTCTGACGTCAGCTTAAAGGTAAACTATAGGTAAGGAGTTTCCACCACTACCTGTTTTCAGGGGTATATTAAACAGGTAAAAGGCAGGCGTGGCTTAGCCATGGCCAATAGCATGTTAGAGGCAGAACTAAAAACCTGCTATATAGTATATATATATATATATATAGTCAGATTACTGGACCCGATGAGGAGCGCGCAGGTTTGTTAAAAATTCCACCACCAACCTTTTCTCTTATCAACAACTTTTCACGTGCTCCGATAAGGAAAAACGGGTTCCTTATCGTTTTTTAAACTGCCTGTTTCATTTTAAGATAATGCCATGCACTTTTGCTATTTCATTCCGGAAGTTAAAATACGATACGCGTTTTGTCCTATGTGTGTGAAAAGGAGGACATCTTGATTATATTTTACTTTGCTCTTTTTTATTTTTAACAGCCAAAAAAA
This sequence comes from Leptopilina clavipes, assembly GCA_001855655.1. NCBI lineage: Eukaryota > Metazoa > Arthropoda > Insecta > Hymenoptera > Figitidae > Leptopilina > Leptopilina clavipes. The sequence goes on from JUFY01033142.1 coordinate 10,115, forward strand.
ACATTTATTATACCGTAAACATTATTTTTCGTCTTTGGAAATGCTTATTTAAAACAATTATAATCTCTAGAGCGTCACAAAGAATTTCCAAGAGTAGAAATAGCAAGACCTGGCGGAAAACTGGTTTGAAACGCTTTACCCGATCTGGCCCCACAGGTCTAGCCATATTTGACCCCGATTGGGGCCAGATTTCACTTTGGCTGAAAAATGGCCCCGATCGGGCAAGGCGTTTCATTTTTCCCCAACTTGGCCCAGATCCGGATCCGATCAAAATTTCCCCACGGAAAGTGCGACAACAAATTCTCTTTATTTTTCTACTTTTTTTTCTTCGTTTGCTTGTAAAAATACAGATGCAAAAAATCCCCCATATGAAAAGAATGAGCCAATTTTTTTTCTGTACAAATTTCTGGTATGAAACACACAAACTGGTCCTAAAGGAGGCCCAATCAGGGCCTGACTGAAATGAGTCACTAAATCTTCAGTGAAAAAATGTATATGTTACCTGCGATGCGAGTTTTGTGTCACGGAAAATGAAGAGTCAAAAAAATTTTATTTTTTGGGAAAGTGATGAAAAAATTCCGGGTGTAAGAGAAGTTAATGATAGAAATTAGGAAGAGACCTACCGAGATGATGGAGAGATCCTCAACGCCAGCATCTGACATTCAATATAATACACAGAATGTTGTATATAAGTGAGGAGTAACAGGACCTCCCAGCTGTCCTCCCACTTCGTGATTACAATAATTACTATTCTTATTTGTCCTTTCGTATATATATATACCTCTCACTCTTTCTCTCTCATTCCCTTAATGCGCTCCTTTTTTCTCCCTCGGCATCAATTACGGTCGAAGTAAGTTTCTCACTTTAATCTCGAGATTAATCGCAACTCCCAAACTACAGAGAAGCGCACCTTTGGCGCGTGGACAACCACGCCGCACACAATAAACGAAAAACAAACCAATAAGAGAAATCTGTCCCTCAATGCAAATATCATTATATTTTGTATTCTTCCAGACCTCCAAGAAGCTTAATTCGATTTTTCCTTTTTCTTTCAAAGAAATTATTCCTTATAAAAGACAGGAAAAAAAGAAATTGCAAGAACTAATGTTTTAAATTCCATAATTTGAAAAGTCTTTCTGAAACATCCAGCGTGTATATAGAAATTTCGGTCGGGTCCTAAAAGGGGCCAAGTTTGCGGAAAAAATAACCACAGGACAAAATAATTTTTCAAAACAAATTTAGCCGCAGACTTGGGACAAATCTGGTCCCGATTTGGGTCAGAGTTGGCCAAATAGGGCCCCAATTAGACGAAGCGTTTCAAACCAGACTGGGGCCAGGTTTGGCTTTCTTTTCTATTCATCAATATTAATTCTTTTTATTTATCAACCAGAACCTGTTATATTATTTCCAATCAATTAATACTAAAAATCGGGAATGAAACAAACATACGACCTGACCTGGCTCTAACCGGGCTGAAACAAGAACCAGTCAAAATAATGCCTAATTGATTAATAATTGTGGTAATTGTGGTATATAATTTCCCAATTGTATATATCAACACATTGGGAAACAATTTTTTGCACCTAGCAAACAGATTATAATTTTTTTTCCTACATGTAACAAGTTTCGATAGTCAATAATAATCGAGAGAGGACAAAAGTAGGTTCTGAATCTGGTGAAATTGAATTTAATCCAAACAAGGAATCAGTAGTTGAGCAAATCCTATAATGGGTTCCACCCATCACACGTGCTATATATGCGCGGAAAGAAATCGGAGCACTACAATCAGGTTTAAAGAAAGAGAGTAGTATATACCTCCCGCGATGATAATTCGACATAGGGGCACCCAAGTCTCCCAGGGCAACCCATGGCGTCAACCCAGTTGGGGTGTGTAGGTTTACGCCCCTGAGATCTAGCATCACCGCGGCACCCTTTTGCGCCCTTCGAACTTTGAGAATTTCTTCTTTTTTTTTTTTTTGCCTTTCTCTCTCGCTTTTTGTTTTCACCTTCTCTATTCTATATACATAGAGATCTTTACCAAGTACACGCACATACACATATATATACATACCCGGAGGGTTTTATGTCGTTGCGTCGCTCTTGAAGGCGAAAAGAATCGCGAACCCGTTTTCACGTGAACGCCCACCGGAAGCAGCTGAACTCGAGCGTGAATGGTCCGGTCGTGAAGATATAAAAGTTCAAGGATCCGATTACGAGGATATGAAAGAATCGAACGTTGGGTGACCGTTTCACCCAACGGATGCTCGACAAACTTTTATATATATATTTATTCTTTATATATAGATTTCTTTTCGCGACGAACTCGCAAACTTCTTTTTTCTATCTCGATCAAATAATATGAAATAAAGATATTGTGATACTTTTCAAGTCTAATGAATAGTAACTGTATTATGAATCAAACCTATTATAATCAACTTATAGCACTGTAAACCTTAAAGTATCAAATTGATACCAAAAATATCAAATTGATTCAAATTTTTGGATCAATTTGATATTTTTGGTATCGATTTGATACTTTTAAGTTTACAGTGAGTTGATTATAATTTCGATACATTTAGAACTTCTAAAACGTGATTAAACTTTAAAACCAATTAATGTATTATAAATCATCGATATCCACTCTCTTAATTTGAATCAGTGAAATTTTCACTGCATGTCAATCAGTAACTGACTTCTGGCTATTTCATCAGTGAAATTTCACTGATTTGCAGTCATTTTCACTGCAAATCAGTGAAATTTGACTGATGAAATAGCCAGAAGTCGGTTACTGATTGACATGCAGTGAAAATTTCACTGATTCAAATTAAGAGAGCAATCATTAATCTCTAATACTTCTTTCACTGATTTTCATCGTTTTCTTACGATTTCAATCGGTAAAATTCCATTAGTAACTGAATTTCAGTCATTTTTCACTGATTAATCATATAAAAATCAGCTGATGACAATTTCAGTAACTTGAGTTATTCTTTAAACATATTTAATCAGGAAAAATTTATTAAAAATCCAGTCATTTATAACTGATTTTCAATCAAATTTTACTGATTGACATTGTGAGAAGAGTAATTGCATTAACTAATTTCCAATGAAATTTCACTGATTAAAATCGTGAGAAAAGAATCACTAAAAATCAGTCAAATTTCAGTATATTTCAATATAGAAAAATTTCCGTTACTTTTTAACTAATTAATCAGTAAAAAATGACTGAAAATTCAGTCTTTTATGAATTACAATGATATTTGATTGATTTAAATCAGTGAGAAG
>JUFY01033145.1:0-10090 GCA_001855655.1 Leptopilina clavipes
TACTGAAACGGCCTTTCTACACATTACGCGCTACCACTACGTTTTATAATAGCACAAAATTAAACCTGTTTTAATATTATTTTTTCGTTTTATCTAACGCCCATTACGCACTGAAAGAAAATTTATTTGCTTTCAAATAAATATTACATTGAATTACAATTACATTGAATTACAATTACATTGAATTACAATTACATTGAATTACAATTACATTGAATTACAATTACATTGAATTACAATTACATTGAATTACAATTACATTGAATTACAATTACATTGAATTACAATTGAATTTTTATTCAAATCAAATAAACTGTGATTGAATTAATAATTTCTATATTTAAGTCACATGACATTTCATTGAATCAAATAAATTTTTTTTTCAGTGTGATAAAACATTTACTTAAAATAATGTAAATAATAAAAGAAATTAAAAACATTTCGTTGGAATTTTTCAGAAAATGTCCTTTTTACAGTGGGGGAGACAAAATATTTTTTTTAAAAATATGTGTAAAACGAGATGAAAGTACAAATTCAGTTTTATTAAAATTTTCTTCTTTTTAAAAAGAAAGATTCACTTTGTTCGTTAGACGTCGAGAATCGCGCAAGTAAATTCCCTTCTCGTTTTTTTTTCTTTTTTTATATTTCTTGAATGGTAATTTTTTACATAAAGTCTCTTCACTGCAAAGATGCATTTTCTGTGATATTTCCAGCCAAATGGTTTTTTTACTAAAGAAACGCCCGTTTTTGAATATATATTTACAATTTTTAAAAACGACATTCGTATATATAAAATTATAATTATAAATTATTACTAAGGATACACCCAGAGAAATGTTTTATTTGAATCAAATATAATTTATTTGAGTTAAATAAAAGTACATTTGTCTCAGAGCCAACTAAATTATTTATTTGTTTTAAATAAAAAATTTATTTGACAGAAATAAAAATTTTGTTTGAACCAAAGAAATGTTTATTTGACCCAAATAAAATTTATTTGAAACAAATAAAATTTATTTGACCCAAATAAAATTTATTTGAAACAAATAAAATTTATTTGACCCAAATAAAATTTATTTGAAACAAATAAATAGTTTATTAGGCTCTGAGTCAAATATATCTTTTTTCTGGGTGTAGTTTACAGCTCTTGATTATTAATTTTATTTCAAAAAATTGACTTAAGTGTTATTAAATGGCACATATGATGATTATAAAAATTGGGTCAAATTGACCCAGTGTGTCAACAATGTGGCAAAAAAAAGTCTCTCAATGGAATGTTAAATAAATTTTTAAATAAATTTGTATATAAAAATAACATCCACGTGAACCAAAAATAGATGATTTTTCCAACATATAATATACAAATTTTATTCTGAATAAAATTCAATTAGTCGCATGTAAAAATAATTTCTTTCTTTTCAATTAATATTTATTCCCTCACATTTTCAATGAATAGCTAAATAACAATGAAAATGGGTAATAAATATTTTTTGAATTAACAATAAATATTTTTTGAAATAACAATGAAAATAGTATGGAATAAATATTTTTTAATTGAATCTAAATAACAATAAAAGTAGGTATTACATCCAGAAAAAAGATATATTTGTCTCAGAGCCAAATAAACTATTAATTTGGAACAAATAAATTTTATTTGGTTCAAATAAAATTTTTATTTGGTTAAAATAAAATTTTTATTTAAAACAAATAAATAATTTAGTTGGCTCTGAGACAAATATACGTTTATTTAACTCAAGTAAATTATATTTGGTTCAAATAAAACATTTCTCTGGGTGTAGGCCAAGATAGGACGAAACTAGATTATATTAACTGATTACTGCCAAGGTTGGACCATTTTAGGCCCAGTAATAATTTCAAGCATACCTTGGCGATAAATTTTTTCTCACTGGACTTATTTCCCCTATAAGATAAAAGGCTCTCGCCTTTAACTGAAATTAAGTTAAGCTATGTAGGTACAGGATAAATTTGACCTTAATACTGGTCCAGAGATCTAGAAGTGGGAAGCTCATGTTTTTTTCACGTTGAAAGCTTCAATAAAGTCCACTCACGTCGAGCACATACGCGTTTTGCGATCGATAAAGAAACATACATATAACTACTCGATCTTCACAGAGTAACGACTAGTTTAAAGTCTCCCGGCGTTAAGAAATCACGTTCAAGAAATTCAGTCTATATATATGGATGCATATATATATATACATACCCTTTTCTGAGTTATTGAATCGCACGTACTTCTTCGTTGAGGGTATTTCTTTGCACCGATTCTAAATCGGCTGCATGGCTTTCTTCATAAATTTTACCCACACACGAATGCAAGTGCCGATCTGTCGTGTATTACGCCTGTGTTGTCGATAAATCTGCATATATGTCAGGCATAGAAAAATTCCAACAAAATTCTCCGGCGAATATTTTTACGAGGAAAATTCGGAAAATAATATTAAATATGCGCTCTATTATATATAAATATGAATGTAGGTAATAAGATTTAAAGTGTTCCCCTTACTTTATAGATTTCGGTGAAAAAATAAAAATTTCCAATTGCATTTTCAGGCAGTTTTGAATTTTTTTACTCTACTACTACTTATGAATTATCGCACATAAAATTTGAAATGCTTTTATAAATGTATAACGACTTTTTAATTTTAATGATTCTTCAATTATAATTATTTAATTGCAATTATTTTTCAACTTTCAATATTTATGATGATTTAATAATTGTCCGATAATGGACATTTTTCATTAATTATTGTGGAGACTGATAAATGTGGAAGTGATAGAAGCCATTTTTGGTCGGACGATCAATATATTTAATTTTTAATATAAAAGTCTTTTGTAAATTATATTTTTATATATTTTTCTTTTCCTTGGGAAAAAAAAACCTGGAGTGATACAATGTTTATATCTACGGAAACTGTCATAATTACTTTGGTCCTCCTTCGGAAGTCTCGACCACACTAGAAATATTGCTCAGAAATCATACACACATTGTTGGAAATTTTTCACCTTTCCTTTGTTGAAAGTTGCACAAAACTTTTTTTTTCTCTTGAGGTAATTCAAATTAAAATTGAAAAATGTCCCTTTCCTGTAAATCTTTTTGGAAAAATCTCTTTTAATTAAATTTGAAACTAAACATTGATAGTTTTTATAAAATAAAATATATATGATAAAAAAATGTGGAGAATTTTTATGGTAGGAAAAAAGAAAATGTAGTTTAAAAAATAATTTATGTCGCACGCTCATTTCAATTCTTGCACGCAAAGGGTAATTTTCAGTAGATTAAAGTGTTGATACACTTTCAGAGCAATACAATTTTAATGTTTCTTATTTCAATTCTATTAACGATTAGAATTTGTTGATGATTTATGATTATTGCATAGTAATTCATTGTTTAATTATACGCGATACTTTGAGTCAAAATTCAGACGAAGATTTCGCGGCCATTAAAAAGTGAGTCGTAAATTTTTTTTGCTGTGAATTTTGGTTCAATGTTTTATTTGAATCAGTGAAGATATTCCGAAAAGTGGAAAATATCTCCTAGACTTGCAGTTCTATAAATCTCCTAGTGAAACAAATCGTTTTTAGTCAGACGTCGGTAAATATGCAACGCATTTTTTTTCTCCATCAAAGTCAGTTATAAATTTGCGTATAGACGTCATTTTTTACAATTTATATTTATTAACATTTATTACGTATTTTTATTATTTATATTCATTTATAACTTACGCTTGATAGATAAATATTATCTATTTAATATTGTTTATGAATTTTTTTTTGCATTTCTGAAAAACAAGAAATTCATTCATTCATCTCTATTTTTGTTCATATTGTAACGATCCAAATCGTTGTTTTGTCGCAGAATTATAAATATAATAATAACTCCGAAAAAGTGTAATGCAAGTTTAATCACTCTTTGAAAATTAAAATTTCTTTCTTTAAAATACCCATCTCAGTATTTTGAAAACATTCCAAATAATTTTATTTGTTAAAATTATTGCACATACTCATTTTTAAAACAAATAATATACACATGTTTGAAACTGATGGCAAAGGTAACACTTGAATAAACACAATCGAATTTAATACGATTTGTTTGATTAACATATAACAATAATCCCATAATATTTGATGCATAATTCCAAGGGGAAAATTGAAATTAATAATAATTGAACAGGAAATTTCATCATTCTTCATTATATGATTCTGTGAAAAATTATGTCTATTTGTAATAAAATGAGAGAATAAAAACTTTGCTTGAATGAATTTATCGACTGAAAAGTTGATGTATGTATGTTTAATAGATTATATTAATGACGGAAACGGAAGAAAAACGGAACTTGTACTGTAAAAGTTTCGTTTTAACAACACTATTCTCGGTTGTTTTTATTATATGCTAAATATCCGTCGGTCTTTTCAAAAGAATAGATGTGGTAGAAAATCGTATTTTCTATGTATATCAGCACTTGCCGCGTAGGTTCTGAAGACATGGACGTTTATTCACTGCAAGATACATCGACTATGACTTTATATATATATATATTCGATACCGGACAAAAGCATGTTCAACATTTACGGCTTGAATGTATAGCTCCGTATAGTGAGTTCCAATAATCTGACAATGATTGAATCTATGGGACAGCTCATTACAATACACACAACTCCTCTCCTACATCGTCGATAGTTTGACCCCAAAATGATTTGATTTCATTATCATGCCGTAGAAATGGGTGAGAGAATATAGGAGAACTGAAAAATAAATAATTTAGCGGAAAATTGCTTTATTTTATGTTTAAATAAATTCTCAGTAAATAATACTATTTGTAAGTCGAAAGTATTGCTTAAATTATATTAATTCATAATAATTTGTCAGACTATTGCGGTATTTTACTACTCAATACTGTACAAAATGGAATTTAAACGATTATGTCTGACTAAAACCGACTTTTACTACTTAAAACTGTAAAAATGGAAGTACAACAATTATGTCTGACTAAAACTGTTTTTTACTACTGAAAACTGTACAAAATGTAAGTTCAACGATTATGTCTGACTATAACGGTCTTTTACTACTGAAAATTGTAAAATTGAAAGTTCGATAATTGTCTGACTAAAACTGTTTTCTACTACTGAAAAACGTACAAAAGTAATTTAAATATTTATGTCTGACTGAAACTGTTGTTTACTACTGAAAACTGTAAAAATAGAAGTTCAACAATTATGTCTGACTAAAAACGGTCTTTTACTACTGAAAACCGTACAAAAGTAATTTAAACATTTATGTCTGACTAAAACTGCTTTTTACTACTGAAAACTGTACAAAATGGAATTTAAACGATTATGTCTGACTATAACGGCCTTTTACTACTGAAAATTGTAAAATTGAAAGTTCAACAATTGTCTGACTAAAACTGTTTTTTAATACTGAAAACCGTACAAAATGGAATTTAAACGATAATGTCTGACTAAAACTGTTGTTTACTACTGAAAACTGTAGAAATAGAAGTTGAACAATTATGTCTGACTAAAAACGGTCTTTTACTACTGAGAACCGTACAAAAGTAATTTAAACATTTATATCTGACTAAAACTGCTTTTTACTACTGAACACTGTACAAAGTGTGATTTAAACGATTATGTCTAACTATAACGGCCATTTACTACTGAAAACTGTACAAATAAAAGTTTAACAATTATGTCTGACTAAAAACGGTCTTTTACTACTGAAAACTGTACAAATGGAAGTTCAACAATTATGTCTGACTAAAACTGTTGTTTATTACTGAAAACTGTAAAAATAGAAGTTTAACAATTATGTCTGACTAAAAACGGTCTTTTACCACTTTAAACTGTACAAAATGGAATCTAAACGATTATGTCTGACTATAACGGTCTTTTACTACTGAAAACTGTACAAATGAAAGTTCAACAATTATGTCGGACTAAATCGGTCTTTTACTACTGAAAACTGTACATAAGTAACTTAAACAATTATGTCTGACTAAAACTGTTTTTTACTACTGAATGAAAATATGCAAACAAATGAAAAGCATTTAAAGTGAAATCGTTCGAATTTTTTTTGTTCTTTATAAAAATAAAATAAGGTCTCTCGACCCCGTATTTTGTGAAAATATTTAGTCAGTGAGGCGTGAGAGTGGTTTAGATTGAATCTGGCTCATGGATAAAGAGCAATGGTCTGGTTCGACAGAAATAAAAGAGTCGTTCGAAGGAGGTGTTTACGGATGGTGGAATGGAGCTCATGTAATTTCTCTGATACCGATCGTATTCGCACTATCATTCCGTATATATATTTTTCTTCTTTGCAATTCAATTTAAACGTTTCCCTCGTCTATATATCCAGAAGACATCGCGTATCACGTATATAATTTTCATTCTATACTTTAAGAAAAAAAAAAAACTGTCACTTAAAATTGACATTGTCTCTGTAAAAATAATACTTTATCTCACAAAAATGTCGATTGAAAAATTTTTAAATTACCCCAAAAAGAATAGTACCTAAAGAATAATTTTATTATATTTTCTATATTAAAAAGAAAAATAAAACAAACTCGACTACTGACGTAGTGTGGTAAAAATTCTCCACAACAAAATTTATTGTCCCGTGATAAATTTTACCTAAAATAGTAGAGAAATTTCCTCACCCCCCTTTTTTTTATTTCAGAGTTTTTGAGCTATTTATCTAAAGTTTTCTTTTTTGGGGCAAAATTTAGAAACTTTACTTTTCTTCTTTTTCCCTACAACCGTATAATAATGTTTCTTATCATTTTGTGATATTCTTTTTAAATTTATTATTAACTTTTGTGGTTTTTTTTTGTTTTTTTTGTTTGCTTTTTTTTAATAAAATAACAGTCAATGAACGTTGCTCAAATTGAAATTCACTGTTTGAAAAATAAAAGGAAATAATTAAATTTTGTTTCATCTGGATTTCAATTTGATTAATTGTTAATAAACTGTCGTTCATTGGGAAAAGCAATTTGAAATCGAAATTAGTTGTGAATAATTCAGCATTTGAACAGATTGTGAAACTTTGATCTGGCATTGATCTCCCTTTCTCTCTACATTTGAAGCCCATTTGAAGTCCATCTAAAATGATGTTAGGAACTAAGTTCCTTTGGGCTGTCACGTTCTGTCACTGGATAAATTCTCAGTTGGCACATACCACTGGCTGTGACAGAAATCCTTTGTCGTGTGGATATGTAAAGCCACCCACATGTCAAGAAATCAGAAACGTTCAAAGGAATCTTAAACTTGTTGGAATATAATATATATATATATTTTTTAAACTACTTGAATTCTCAATTTCTCACACATACGACAGTTTTCAAACATTTTTTCCATTTAATAAGGTGTGCTTTTCTTCCTCTCTATTCAACTGAAAAATTCAATTAAAAAAAATCCATACACTTTATGTGTATATACCTTAAAAATTAGTTCGTGGAAATTTTCTCCCTCTTCATTATTTCTAATAGCTAGTGAAACTGAAACCGAACTTACCTGAGGTCTACTTTTCCAAAAATAAATGTTTCTATCTATGGTTAGCAATTTTTCTATTTTTTTTTTTTATTGTGAAATAAATCGTAAAAGTCCGGTGATGTTTCTTTGTTAATAAAATTCAAACGAATAAAACAATTTTTATCAAAAAGAAATATATGCTAATCTGCGCAATTTCTACACGACAAAGACACTTTCATTAAATTTAGCATTTCCTTTTTTGCCGACATATGCGATGCATTAACAGACATTTATAATTTTCCACACGTAATTTCTATTATTTTGTTTTCTTTCTTTCTTTTTTTTCTTTTGTTTGTTGATATAATGTGAAGAATTTTTTTTACCCTTTCATGAAAAATTTTGTACGCTTTCTGTATTTATACAGGCGTTTTTCTTTGCTTGACCATATAGAATCGTTTATAAATTTTCCTTGACCGAAAAAAAACAACTCTCTCTCTCTCTCTCTCTCTACTCGCACGCCATTCTCGTTTCACGTAGAAAATACGTTTTTAATCCAAGGTTGTGTTAACGAATGTTTTACGAGCTCAGCGCGTATGATTTGCACGACCATTAAAGTCTGACGCCGCAATAGACTCAAGCAAGTTTGTAGATGATCGATGACGCTCGGCCCCGGCGTAATTGGCCAGACAGTAGCCAACTTGGATGATATCGAATAATATGATGCCTTTATGAAGCGTTAATTGGGTTATGAGCCAGTCGCAGGGGACATTCACGTGGATAAAATGGGATTGTTAATATCTAATCAACAATTTCGGTTTTGTTGCGTGATTACAAATTTATATTGTTGTCGATTAAAAATGGAATTTTCGCAAAATGGCAGGAGATTAATTGACTTGGATAATGAATGTACTTTTCAAGTAGTAAAAGACGTTTTTCGTCAGACGCTGTAGAAATTTACACTTTGCACTTTACACTTTACACTTTACACTTTACACTTTACACTTTACACTTTCCACTTTAAAGTCGATTTTTGGTTAGACAAACTGTTTCGGCGTCTTATGAACATTTTTGCAATTATTGTAGGCAGGCAATGATGTATGTATCTTTTTAAGTAGTAGAAACCGTTTTAGTCAGACGCTACAGAAGTCATTTGTTTCAGTAGTAAAATCGATTTTCGGTCAGGCAAACTGTTATAGGCGCTTTTCAAACGTTTGTTGAATTACTTGTAGACAAAATAAATTTCTAATAGTATAAACCAGTTTAGTCGGACATTGTAAAAAGCGATATATTAACTATTAAGTACACTGAGAAAAAAATTTATTTGATTCAAATAATGAATTACTTGTCTATTATCAAATAAATATTTACTTGAACCAAATAATTTTTATTTAAATCAAATAAACTGTAATTGAATCAATAATTTCTGTATTTGAATCAAATACCATTTAATTGACTCAAATAAAATTTATTTGATACAAATAAATATTTATTTGATAATAGTCAAGTAATTCATTATTTGAATCAAATAAATTTTTTTTCAGTGTAGCAAAGAAGCTTTTTATTTAGACAAACTGTTGGACGCTTTATTAACATTCGTTTAATTATTGCAGGTAGCAACTTTTTTAAGTAGTAAAAACCGTTTTAGTCAGACACTTTAGCATTAGATATTTGTTTCACTAGTGAATTAAATTTTTATTCAAACCTATTAAGGGATTAGTAAACATTTTTCAAATACTGTGGAGAATCAAATAAATTTCTAGTAGTATAAACCAGTTTAGTCGGACATTGTAAAAAGCGATTTATGAACTATTAAGTAGCAAAGACTCTTTTTATTCAGACGAACTGTTGGACGCTTTATTAACATTCGTTTAATTATTGCAGGTAGAAATTTTTTAAGTAGTAAAAACCGTTTTAGTCAGACACTTCAGCATTCGATATTTGTTTAAGTAGTGAAAAAAATTTTCAATTTTCCATTAAAACCTATAAAGAGCTTAGTAAACATTTTTCAAATATTGTAGAGAATTAAATAAATTTCTAGTAGTATAAACCAGTTTAGTCGGACATTTTAAGTAGCAAAGACACTTTCTAGTCAGACAAACTGCCAGACGCTTTATTAACATTTAATTATTGCAGATAGCAACTTTTTTAAGTAGTAAAAACCGTTTTAGTCAGACGCTTCAGCAATCGACATTTGTTTCAGTAGTAAAGTCGGTTTTTGGTCAGACCGACTGTTGGAGGTGTTCGTAAACATTTTTTCAAGGCAATCAAATACATTTCTAATATAGTAGAATCTATTTTATTTATTTATTTATTTATTTATTTATTCATTATTTATTTATTTATTCATTATTTATTTATTTATTCATTATTTATTTATTTATTCATTATTTATTTATTTATTATTTATTTATTTATTTATTTATTCATTTATTTAATAAATGCAATTTTAGTCGGATATTTTAGAAATTGGCTTTTTTTCTCCAGTAAATTCCCTTTTTTTCTCTGACAAAACAATAGAATAGGGAAAGAATTCTAAACTTTTGGTTCATCACTGAAAAGCTACACGGAGAAAATTTATTCCTGATATTTTACTGAATTTAGT
>JUFY01033146.1:2709-14656 GCA_001855655.1 Leptopilina clavipes
TGTTTTTTTTTGGGGGGGGGGGAGTATTCTCAATGGAGAAAGAAGCTTTTTCGTGATCGATCTTGTAATAAGCTCAGGGCAGAACGGTGGCAGGTACGGCGAAACATTTCGTCGAGACGTCACCGTTAGTATTATTGAGAGATCGATGGGCTCAGGGCCAATGTAACGCGATTTTATCAAGCCGTTTTATCACTTTGAAATACACAATACTCGAAAAAGCTCGATGTCTACGAATTTACGAAAATAATTTAGATTTACTGTAACAATCGTGCAACCCAATCAAAACTTTTAATTGCCAAATGATTTGTAAAAATTTCTTATTTTACAAAACAGTAGTAACTTAAAACAAAAGGATTGATTTTCAAAAGTTATATTTTTTTCTAGAAAATTAATTTATGTAATTGTTAATAATTATATTTCATCATAATTCATTTTTAAAATAACTTTTTTTAAAGTAAAATGAGAAAAAAATTCTATCTTGATATCGACAAAGAAATTATAAACATTGCTATGGATTTTATTCTTATTTTAGATACAAATTTTTCCGTTCAATAATACTATTCTGAAGAAAAAAGAAATCGAAAAATATGCCAAAAATGGTTTTTAAAGATTTTTTGCTTACCATTGGAGGTGGTTGATTAGCAGGTGGATCTGCAATTCGGGGGGTGAACTGTTGATCCATAATTGACATCAAAATAAAATTTAAAAAAAAAGTAATCTCTTGATATTGAATAGTCGATCAGGATGGTCGAAAAACAAGGTTCTCCATTAACCTGTTGCTCGAGAATGAAAATATCTTTATCCACGCTCGATTTGAAATGCCTATTTCAACTCGGCCTACTTAGTTTCGTGATTCTACCCTTACGTGTCGAAAGCTGCTTATTTCATGACAATAAGGGTTAAATATTTCTAGGGTGAAATGTGGAATACGCACTTGTGCATTTCGAAATTCTAACTATATTTACCACTTTTAATTAACATTGACGATGGTGAAATTTTATGAAAATACTCTCTACCAGCGTTTTATTAAATCTACTTGAGACCAAGCAATCCTTTCCAATAACTTGTTAAATATTAATTAAAACAAGCTAAGATAAAACAATTTTTTACAACTTTAAAAAATGAATAAATAAAACAAGAGAATTTTCTATTATTCAAAAAATATAATAAAGTACCTAAATAAATAAATTAATATTATTAAAATTTAATAACAGTGATAATAATAGTTATTATCATTTTTATAATAATAATAATAATTATTATTTTTAATCGTAATTATTACGATAATAATAACTTTCTTTCGTTATCGTAAAAATATTTATCTGTGTGTTGTTTTTTTACGATCTTATTGCTCCAAATAAAAAGTAAATAATCAATGGAGCTAAAAATATATGTGACAATATTTGATGTCATGAAATCAATAAATTCTCAGACTAAAAGTTATAAATACTTGAGACCATTTTTTGTATACGAAAGCAAAAAAAGAGAATATGCGTAATTTAGATTCGGTGCATTTTTTTTAAATACCTGTGCTTCATTGGCATTCGCAAAATGCAAATTTGATAAAATAAAAATTCTGCAAAAAGAACTATGAAAAGTTATTTTTGGGAATTGCAATTTATGGAAATAATTAGGTACACGATGTTAAAGTTTTGAAACATGCAATTAAAGTGTCAATGCGGTCAATCTTTGTTCCACCTAAACAGGAACAATGTTTACATCACATAATTAACCTCTGCGTGTTTACAAAATTCCTTTAATTCTAAATAAATGTATTATTAAAATAAATATATTTATTTATATTCGTTCAAATAATTATAATTAAATTGAAATTACTTAGAATTTTGATAATAGAAAGGGAAACTCTTTGTCACCTACCCTCTTCTTCCTCAATTTCGTATCCCCACTACTCAGTTGGCGTCAGTCAATATAGCTATTCGGTGCGAAATTTGAAAATTAACTTCACGCGTCTCGTTCGACCACGTGTTTCTAAAATCGCCTTCAATTCTAAATTTTTATTTCTACAAGTGGTCTACGGGAGTGTTCGTAATACTTAAAACCGCGATCGTATGTAAATAGAAAAAAAGTTGATTATTTTTTTTATTGTTAACACGTGGTTTAGTGGTGCTCGAAATTTCTAATATCGCGAAAGTGTTTTTTGTGCCCCAAAGATGCCAAAGTACGAGTGCAACTCCAGGTTTTCAACCCTGTAAGTTTTTAATGTTTTCTAAAGTGTAATTTATAACTTTTTATATTTTATTTGCATGTTAATTCTTTAATACTTTTGCCACTTTGTAATTATTGATAAATCAATATGACGGCGAGCACGTGGCATGTCAATGTAATATTTATACATTTACTACTTTAAAAAATTGTTATTCTTTAATTTTAATATTTTATTTTAAAAAATATGCATAGGTAAACTAAAATTTTAATAATTAAAAATTAAATCTTTAAAAATATTAATTATATACCAAAGTTTCTTCCATTATATAACGAAAGTAAAATGAAGACAATCACGACATTTTGCATTGATTGAACCGAAAAATGTACAGCAGATGATTTTAAATATAATGAGAAAATATTGTTTATAATTGATGATCGATGACCTAGAATTTTCAGCGGTAATTTCGGAACCATAAATCACAGGGTAATAACTATGTCAACGTTGATAGACAATTTTGTTTTTAGCTCAGGACAAAATTTACCTTTGAAAATTCATGTTAGAATTATATAAGGAATTTAAATTTTCTATGGAAAATAATCGATTAAATAATTTTTTTTCCTAATAAGAAATGTAGAATTTAAAAAGAAATAATCATTTCGTGTGTTGTAATGCAAAGAAAATTTTTAAGATAGATAAATGGCATAAAAATATATAGGTATGAGGAAAAAGAAATTACAAGTGATTAAAAAAAAGGGATATTTTTTTTGTTCAATCGGTGCGAAAAAGTGACCGAATGTAAAATTAGGAAGACACGCGATACCGAGACTCTGTTTGAAACTGTGAAATTTATAAGCTCACGTTACTCCACTATCGACAATCAACCTTGACGAATTCCATGCTAATTTCTTCATGAAAGTTCGTGTTTCATGCTAATAGTTGCTTGGAATATACACGCCTTCCCTGACAAGTCGTTAGCCCATAATCAAAAGGAAAATTGCGCGAATAATTAGTTTGTAGTGTCGCCTTCTTTAAATTGTTCTCATTTTTCTATGCACACAAAAATCATTTCAGTCTCATAATAATTATTCTATTAATTTCGAATATATTATGAAATTAATATCATTCGCCTAATCAAATATTATTTAAGTATAACAAACAAAAAGTTTGTTAACAAATTTTATTTATCGAAATAACAATTTTATTCTCAACTTTAAATACTATTGGATTATTTTATAAGACGAATGATTTTAATTTTATCATATGGATTATAACATTATTACCAATTATTATTATCACTTAAATAAAAAATTAAATTTGAAAGAAGCAAACTTTTCAAAATAACAATTGAAAGTCGATTGAAAAATGATATACTGCCATATATCAGAAGTGAGATATAATCAAAAAACGATTATCTATTTCTGATAACGTTAATGAAGATGATATTCAACAATTAAATTCTGTAATTTGTACCATGTCGCGCTTTAAGTGAAAATCGAGACCAATTTCCGGTGTTTATTTAATGAAGGAAAGGTCCTATTTGAATATTAAATGAATTTCCAACCATCTTTTGAGACAAATTCGAATTCGCTTGTTTGATAAAATCACGTTTATGCAAATATATAAATGTATAGTTGAAACGTAATTTCGATCGTTAACCTTCTCTAACCTCCAGACGCGCGTATATTAACTGGAGATTCAATCCTTTTATAGCCTTATATAGTATAGTTCTTTTTTTAAATTCTTTTTTTAAACTCAACTAGAGCGTGCAAATCCCTCTAAAATTACTTATCAACATTTTTTTAATCACATTTTTATTTCTCTTGTTTGAAGAAATATATTTTTTTATATTCTCTTTGTTTGAATCAATCGGATTCTTTTCTAATTGCTTATAACAAATAGATTTTTCTTATAATTTAAACCAATTATATTTATTCCATTTGTTTATAACAAAACCCTTCCTTAGATTCTTAACCAAACAAATGGGTATTTTTTATATGAATATGGTTAAAAAAATTCTCTCTTTTTTTTAAAATAGGGAAATGCAATTGAAAGTCAGTATTGATCCAACTATAAATGAGCGTGTTCCTTACTCTCGTTTCATATACATAAACTTTAAAACGTGCATTTTCTGCATTAACATAAGTACATACACACAAAATGTACTTAATGCACGTGTCATGGATGTGTGCACACGGAAATTCGTTCTCTTCTTCCTGTATTGAAAATTCCTTTTAACTACTTGAGACTCTATCTTGTAAAAATTTAACAGAGTTCCAATTTTTCCGAATTTAGCAAAGAATCTCTTGTTTTTTTGTAAAACTACTGATCCGTAATTTTCCAAAGTATTTATTTCCTAGTAAATGATTATAGATTAAAAGACATTCTTAGGGAGAAAAAAAACGCGTGTGATGGCATTCCGTTAATTTTTGTCAATAAAATTCCTTCGTGCGTGGTACCACTTTGAAACGCAGTTCCTTGATTTATTTGATTTGCCTCCGTCCATGTAAATCGATTGTAGCCTTCCACCTAGACATTTCGTGGCAAACAAACGTTCAGTCTTAAATGCACGAAAACGAAGCATCGAATTTTCTCCGCACCCTTTCGACCTCATCCTCATAAAACCCCAAATCCATTTTCGGGTCATTACATCAATAACCCAAGATAATAATGAAAAAAAAATCTCGTGTAAAATAATTACAGTAATAATAAAGGAAATATAAAATTTTTTATTTTCCAAATGCGCTAAAATTTATTTCTAATTTGTCAAAATTTAAGGTAGTCACGAAATTTCCTTTCCTTTCTTTTTTACTTCTTGTGCTTTGTATTTATTTCAGAAATTTTATCAAAATTCTAAAAAAAAATATTTGACAAAAAATTATTTAGAGAATCATTACTGAAACTTAAAATTCAAATAACTTTGAAAATACGCAACCATTTGCAAAATAAAACGAAACCCTTTTTATTCTCAGTTTGATCAAAAATGAAATTCCCAAGAAAAAAATTTATTTAATTAATTAAAATTGAATTTGAAATAATTTTTCAAAAATGAGCAAAGAGTTAAAATTCTAAAATTGTAATAGATGATAAAAATGAAATTTGAAATTTTGTCGATGAAGAGGACATTGACTGATGGGAAAAATTATATCTTTATAAACAATATGAAAATGGAATTTCTCTTTTATCAACTTGACGAATCTTTGCTAATGCCACTCTGGGCCGGACTGTCGTGTACTTTAGTTGCACATAGACATTTATCAGTTATTCATCTTTATTTCCTGGTTACTAACCTATTTAATTCGAAACCTTTTTCATTCTAATCAATATTAAAGTCGATAATAATTTAATAATATATAATAAAAAAGTAAATAAAAATCCATTTTATATGTGATTTTCTTCCTTTTAAAGTTTTAAACCGAATATTATAAAGGAATCTAGAATAATTCGTTAGAGTGAAAGTTTATCTTTTTCATCAGAGAAGACTCGCCTACTTTTCTCACTGAATTATCCTATCGATCACAATGTTTTTCTAAGAATTGTAAAATGTGTCACATGATTGGTTTGTTACCTTACTTGACATATCGATATATGTATTTTTCCATTTACTCTCAACATTTTTTTACGATCTAAAATTTTCATGTATAGTGAATATTTGTTACTCGTAAAAATTTGCGATTTTCTAAAGAATTCATTTGTTTGTTTTTTTTTTGTTTTTTGACCTTTTTTCTTTACTTCTGACAAGAAATTCGGGTTGATAATTCTTTCAATTAAAAACACGATTCTTTTTAACGTATTTAAAGAAAAACTAAATTAAAAAAAGTTGTTAGTTTTCATTGATACAAAGGTTTTTATTTTTTCAAACGAAAAAAGGAAACCGGAACTACAATAAATTAGTTTTAAGTGCGAATAATAAAAAATTAATTACTTTTAGTGTTTCTAAAACATGAATCGAATATGTAGGAAGCCATCAATATTGTAATTATATTAATAAATATTAACTAATTGAATATTCATTCACGTGGTAATGAAAATTTCGCTATTTAGTTTCTTTACAAATTAGAGTTTGAAAAGTGCAGAATTATAGTCTCAAAGGATACATAATTTCAATAAAATATAATAATAAAATATACAGTTGAACCTCGATAAGTGGGATTATAAAAAACGTCAGGTTGTAATTAATTAAAACTGAATTTTCTTTTATTCGAATTATTTCAAAGGTCACGAAAATAGAAAGAAAAATGAAAATTCTCTAAGGCGAGGAAAATATTTTTTCAGATAATAATGAATTAGCCGTCCCATTTTAACGAGGTTTAACTGTATTTTTAGTATTTCCACTATCAGATAAAAATTCCATCACTGATTTCAATCAGTAGTTTCGTAATAATTCCCATTAATGTAAAAAAGATTATCGTATAAAGATTCTCGACGTCAATAAATTTTTGAGGTATAATTAAACAATGGCAAGTGGTTTAAAAAACTATAAAAAAAGATTATACACCACAAAATGAAACACATTCAATAGTAATCCGTCCAGAGTGTTCTCTATCAAGCACGCAAGATGTGTCACGCCAATGAATTAATATTATATACATAAAATTGTGGCTTAATCGATATGTTAGTGCAAACAACTTTTAAATTTCATTTTCCTATTTTATAACTAACAAAATTATTTAAAATCGCGATCGATTATAAAATAATTACGAAAATTGCTTATCAAATTTTGCAATAACAAATATATATATATTTTTTTATAATAATTTATAATTAATTTTCTGTAGTTTAGAAACAATTTGAGTTTTTATCGAATGTGAACTAACAAACATTTAAACAAATGGAAATTTTCTTTAAAAATATTGGAGACTTAGAAAACAATATGTATTGAATTATTTATAAGTTTGAAAATAAAAATTTTAATTACAAAAGAAAAAAAATGAAATTGAAATTGTATCCTTTGAGAGAATTTGCAAAAAGTTGTGGAAAGAGAAAAAGCTTAAAAGCTTACCTAAAAGCTTAGGTTTCCATGTGTTTATCGATATTGATGTTGTATCAGAAAGTCTAGACGGTTGACTATTGGTTCGAAACCGGTGCGCTACTACCCTCCATCTCACGTTTGTCCTTTCTCGCGTCCGCCTGTCCGTCTGTCTAGCGGAATCGTCGACTGTCGTCCTGTTCTATTCATTTTGCTCCTGCGCTCGACGTGCTTACCACTAACCCAACACACACTCAATATCCTCCCCCACTTGGGAAAGGTTTTTAAGTATTGCGTGAAAGGAACATCTCTTGTTTTAAGACAAGAAACACGTCTTACTTTTGGATAAAACAGTTTTTTATATTATTCATCTTAAACATAATTTGATTCCTCTCGTCAGTAGTAACAGTCCGTTTAAGTAAGACCAAACGACCAATTTCAAGTATCAGTAATTTAGTAGTATAAGTCAGTTTTTAGTCTGACTTGCAATCTTCGCCTCAGTAGTAACAGATTGTTCAAGTCAGAAAAGGTGGTGCATTTGAAGGAATTTTAAAATATCAGTAGTATAAGTCAGTCTTTAGTCAGACACAATAGTTGAAATACTTATCATCGTCTCAGTAGTAATAAAGCAATTTGATTTATTGTCAATTTTAAGCAATTTTTGATTTCAGTAGTATAAGTCAGTCATTAGTCAGACCTTACAGAATATTTAACTGCTTTTGAATGGTATATTTAATAATATTAATCCAGTGAGACTTAAAAAATATTCCACTTGATTTGCGAGGAGAAAAAAAATACGTAATTGTTAATTCAGTAAATGTTTAATAATTAACTTCTCAAGTTCTGTTTTTTGCATGTACACACTATTTATCTGTTTTATGAGTTTGCCAAACAAGTTGACCATTCATAAGTCGTTTCAGAACGCCGACATCTTTCTCTTTTATCACCGGACTTAACTGATCATATCAAATGGAAGTACATCACGAAACCATTCATTGGTCACAGATCTTGAAACGTATATATATATAAATTCACGCCACACATAAGTTGAAGAAGGTCGTGCCTTTTGAATCGGTTTAACGCTCTTTAGAGCCACTTGCTTTCTGTTAGCGAATATATATATATGAGATATTATCCGTTTCGCATTACATGTAAATGCTGAGACTTGATAAAAAAAGTTCATGAAATTTGCCTTTTTAATAAATAGCGTAAAAAGCCTCATTCGAAACTTTCGAAAATAAAAAATTAAATCGCATTTTTCGACAGTTTTCCTTTTTTTAAAAGTAATTAATATATTAAACTCATTACAATATATTGTTACTTAAATTTAATATTTTTATTATAATTAAAAAAATACTTAATTCAGTTGAGCAGATCAGAAAATCGCTTTGATACTCCAAACACAAATAATGATGTAACCCCCTTTGCTCACCTGTAACAAAAAAAGATTACGTATTAGTATAAATTTCCTTTTCTCAAATTACATAATACACTAAAATTATATTATAGTCAAAAACTTATGTAAGTGCAACTTGGTAATCAGTTAGAAAGCATATGGATTATCGTGTTAGCCTTAAAAGTCTTGCCTCAGTTTAATTATCTCATTTTGTAATTAAAGGATGAAAATTGCAAATGATAAATCAACATCAATCCATTTTGCGCAATTTCCAAAGTTTCAGTTCTATTTACACATTATTATTGTTATTATTATTATTATCATCAGGGCTTGCCAAAATTAAGTGCAATCGTTCAGTTTAACTTAAAAATATGCGAATAAGACAGAGCGTAATTTCCATTTTCTGTTCCTATTCCATTGAATAAACAATCTCATTCATATAATAATGAAATTAACACTTTTAACGAGAAAATTCCTGCGTTGTTAGGGGAGACCGGGGCAAGTTGGGCCGGGGGCGGGTTGGGCCTTTAAATATATCTCGAAAACGAAAAAAGATTTTTAAAAAATTCAAATGAGAGATATATTATTTAGCGCCTGCGCACCTTTGGCAGCCATTTTGACTTCGTCAGCTGCGCGGAATAATCAGCTGTTAGTATCTTGGTGCTTTGTCGTCACGTAAGTAAATATTTTTACCTGTGCAATTTTTGGTCTATTTTTTACATTTTTGAAGCTACTAATTTGCACTTTTCATTAAAATGATCCCAATTTAGTTAGGAATCAAATAGTATATTACACTTAACTGTTTATTTAAGTAGTTTTTTTATATTCGATAAAAAGTGAAAATCCGCGCAACGGGGTTGAATGGGCCGTTCGCTCGGGGCAGGTTGGGCCGCTGTTAGTCGCTGCATAACCATAATCTCACGGGCGGAACGTATTATAAACTATTTTATTTATTTTGTAGGATGAGAAAATATAAACGAAAAACAGAAAACGGATCTACTTCTACAGAGCTCTTTCAAAGAGCTGCCGATGCTGTTATCAAAGATGGACGTCCTTTGAAAACTGTAGCTCGTGAATTAGAAATATCTCACTCCACGTTACAACGATTTGTCAAAAAAGTAAAAGCAGGAAAAACTCCTACAACTGGATATCAAACTAAGTCTGTGTTCGATGCTGATCAGAAGAAGAGTTGACATCTTATATCATAAAATGTGCCTCTATTTATTTTGGTCTTCTACCGGAAGAAATAAGAAAACTTGCGTATGAATGTGCAGTAAAATTTGACATTCAAAATATTCCCGAATCGTGGCACAAAAATGGCAGGCTGGTCCAGATTGGCTTACAAATTTTTTGAAAAGAAACCCTTCGCTTTCAATAAGGACACCTGAAGCAACGAGTTTAAGTCGCGCTATGTCGTTCAACCGATATAACGTGAGCCAATTTTTCGAAAAACTCGGCGATGTACTTCTCAGATACAACATAAGTCCTTCGCGATATGGAATTTAGACGAGACTGGTGTCCAAACTGTGATACCTCCAAGGAAAATTGTTGCCAAAAAGGGTACCAAGCAAGTAGGAGAATTGTGTCCGCAGAACGTGGAAATTTAGTCACTGTTGAGTTAGCTGCAAATGCTTTGGGAAATACAATTCCACCTATGTTTGTGTTTCCACGATTAAAATATAAAGATCTGTTTCTTCGCAATGGACCTCCTGAATCTATTGGTGCCGGTAACAAATCAGGATGGATGTCAGGTTCGGAATTTCTGATCTACATGGATCATTTTATAAAGTATACTAAGCCTTCTCCTGAGGAACCACTGCTTTTACTTTTGGATAATCACTTTTCCCACCTTAATATCGACGTGGTTGAAAAAGCAAAACAAAATTCAATTATCATGCTTTCGTTCCCACCACATTGTACTCATCGGCTTCAACCACTTGACGTTGGTGTCAATGGTCCATTCAAAGCATACTGTTCTAAAGCTCAAGATACCTGGATGCGGAATAATCCTGGCAAACGAATGACCATTTACGAGATTCCAGAAATTGTGAAATTCGCTTTTCCCTTAGCATTTACACCCTCCAACATTTGCAATGCGTTTAATAAGGCTGGAATATGTCCCTATAACCCAGACGTTTTTACTGATGAAGAGTTTGCACCGTCTTTTGTCACTGATCGACCGCAACAAGAAAGTCAACTTTTAGTTACGAATCCTAGTAATGAAACCAGTCAATCTGACATTCAACAAATGCTCTTTACTTCTCAGAGTCCGCATACTCCCCAGATTGAACTTGAGTATTCCTCTGAAAATGTTGCTCAATGTCAGTCACCCAATGATGCTGCGTCATTTTCACCGGAGATTATTAGACCTTTTCCTAAAGCACCTGCTCGATCATCAACGACAAGAAAGCGACGCATCAGAAAATCAGCCGTTCTCACTGACACTCCTGAAAAAAATGCTCTTGCTGAAGAACAGGCCCAAAGTAAAAAAAGAAAACTGGAAAAACGCAATAAAGCAAAAAAAACAGGAAAGAAAAAAAATGCTACAGGACAGTGTAAAAGTAAAAAAAGTCGTGAAAATCCAGCGAAAAGGAAAATTTTGCAAGATCAAGTAAGTG
This sequence comes from Leptopilina clavipes, assembly GCA_001855655.1. Taxonomy (NCBI): domain Eukaryota; kingdom Metazoa; phylum Arthropoda; class Insecta; order Hymenoptera; family Figitidae; genus Leptopilina; species Leptopilina clavipes. Next base: position 13,857 of record JUFY01033146.1, read on the forward strand.
AGAGCGAAGATATATTAGAAGGTATTGTCTCGTTTGTTCTGATAGCTATTCCAACTCGAAATCAAGAGAAAAGTGGATCGAATGCATAAGTTGCAAAAATTGGGCACACTTAAAATGTGTTAAGAACAAAAAAAGTGTCAGTTACGTATGTGTTAATTGTAAGACCTAAGAATCCGTTTCAGAGTAGGTACCTAAGTATTGTTGCGTTTTTTATTTTATACATCTTAAAAATGATTTATAAAATATTTAAAGTTTTACGTTTTCTACAGTTAATGAACATTAATATATGAAAATTTATTATGAAAACTACATTAAGATACTAATATTTAACAGTATTATAGAATTTAAGTTCAAGAATTTTTATTAATACCGAATAAAAGTTTCAAAATGTCTAGAAATCCAAAGATTGTTCAAAAAATCCTTCAAATGTTTTTAATACATGATTAATAAATAATAATAAATAACATGTGATAATAATTTTATTATTTCTTATGCATAAAATCATTTGCTGTAATTAAAACAAGTAAAGATTTTGAGCGGCCCAACTGACCCCAGCGTCGGCCCAACCCGCCCCACGGCGGGGCGGGTTGAGCCGCGTCGCTTTTTTGTGAAAAACCAAATGTTAATAAAAAACTATTGAAAATTATAAAAAATGAAAAACATATTCAAAAACTACATAAAATTCTGCACTAGATAGTCCATAAATAAAAAAAAATAGCTGTTATTTTACAACTTATTTCTTACATTTTGTCAAAATCGGCCCAACTTGCCCCGGTCTCCCCTACTGTAATCGCAGTTTA
>JUFY01033147.1:0-16667 GCA_001855655.1 Leptopilina clavipes
AGTTTTGGGATAGTTATAATAAATTGAAAATGACAATGTCACTCAAAACTTTAACCCCCACTCCTTTAAAGAATTTTTCTTTATGTATGTTAATATTTCAGAAATTTTTTTCAATTATATAAGGCTCCCCTATATTTTTAAAATATATTTTAACCCAAAAAATATTCATATGAATTTTTTAATATTTTTTTAACCAACTTTAACAACTCGCACCTTTTTGGAAAAAATTATTACATTAATAACAATAAAATATTTTGATTACATGTAAAATCATCTTTAAAATAAGCTCAAGAACAATAAAATATGTTAATTATTTAAAGAATAATAATTTTTATAAAACAATACAAATTCAAGAATTTTTGTAGTATCTTATTTAAAAATTAACATAATCCTTTCGTTAAGGGCTCATTTTTTACACTATTTTAGTAGATTTTAATGTATTAAAGAGAAAAAATTTTTATATGTTAGAAAATAAATGACTTTTTCGAGTGACAATAAAAATTGTAGTTGTCACACAATTCCTGTTGGTAGTGTATACAGGCGAATTTCTTGATAAATTGGAAACTTTTTCAGAGCTCTTACGTCTCTAGGTGTAAAAACAGCAGAGTTAAGTAATTTTAAAGTTGAAAATGATGAATACATACTTCATTTTCAGAAGATCGAAATCAAATATTATCTTATATTATACAGTCAATCCTCGTAAATGACGGTTTTCATAATGACGGATCCTTGTAAATGACGGTTCGGTTTATTTCCAACATCCGCCACAATGACGGATGGCGCTACATGATTTAAACAACTTTCAGTGCCGTATCCTCTGGGATTAAAAGAATGAAAAATAAACAAAGATAAATAAATTATTGAAATACATTTTTCAATACATACATATAATGCAATATTATATGTATGTATATATTTATATATGTGACGCTCCATAGTGAATGGTACCAAACGCGACAAAAAATAGGTTATATTCAGGACAGTTTCTGCTTAATTTAAAATTCATTTTTAATTACTACCTGACGTCAAAAACACTTTTTATTAATTATTTAGTATATAAAATAGTTAATAAAAATAGTTTTTGACTTCAGATAATTAAAAATTAATCTTAAATCTAGCAAAAACTTTTCTAAACATAACCTACAATTTATTGTCGCGCTAAGTACTAAGTAATAAAAGTTTGACAGTAAAAATATCTGTTAATCGATTTTTGTTTACACAAACTTATTGTATTCAAATCTTTCATTAACAGTGTTAGGATTGAATGAATTTATTTTATTTAGTTTAAGGGTTGTATATGGACGATATGGACAGCCCTGAAAAAGTGGTAGGGAGGTGTGACATAGGCAACCGTCAAAGTCGAGGATAGGAGAAGGGGAAATATCAGGCAAATCCGTCATTTACGAGGATTGACTGTAGTAAAAAATTTAAAGAGTATCGGAAAAAAAATTCCCGTTTCAGGTAGGGGAGACCGGGGTTACTTGGCGCACTTTTCACTCTTCGTTGTTTAACTCAAACATTTTTGCTTTTTTTAAATCCTTATTTCACGGAAAACTTGCTGTAACATCGCAGCTTCAATTAAAAAAAAATTGCAATCCATTTGGTTCTTTTTTTTATACCGCTTTATTTGAAGCTGTGCAAAGTGCGCCATAAGATCTAATACCTACTCCAGCCTGTTACTGCTTATGCCTTTTCTGGTTGGATTGTTGTCGGACATATTTCATCCGCCATTTTGAATTTTTCAAAACTGACTATAAATGTGTATTCAGCATTTTCAAAAAACCTCAAGTAACAAGTTTCAAATAATTTATCAATAAATAATAATAATATAATAAAAAATAAATATTTTATATATATATGTCATTTTTATATTGTTTTATTATATTTTTTCTCCAGATGTGGGGATTTTTGTTGTCGTTTCTGAAAATGAAATTTTTTGATATACTTGAGTGGTATCGCTTCAATTTAATGAAAAATTCAGTTCAGGTTCAAGTCTCGAAGCATAAGCATGTTAATCCTTTGTTTTGGACAAAGAACAAAGAAATGAGAGTGCGAATAATGTGAAATAATTCACCCATAGATGTTGACATGAATATTTAAAAGTGTGTATATGGGAAGCTGTGATCTAGTTGTCTATATCGGATTTTAAAGTACCTGTTCATCCCTCCTTAATTCTTTTTTTGCTTCATGTTACCTTTCTCTCGGCACCCTCTTTTGGTCGCAGGTCCATCGTCGTCCCACTACATCCCTTTTGGTAAAGTGACCTTCATCTGAATTTCTTTTGTCGATCCCTTGTCGACCATAAAATAACTCACACTCCCACCCTAAATAAAGAATCTCCATAATAATGGTATAAGACGAAGTTTGTTTTTTTTCGGATTGCCTGCTTTGTCACTCTCTCTTGACTATAATAAGATAAATATTATATGAAAAGAATTTTTAACTTTTGTATTTATTTATCAGTTTTACATTCTTGTTCTACAAAGATTGATATTTATTTAAGACAAAGTCATATTCAAACAAGACAGGAGTTATGTTGTCTTGGTAAAAGTATAAATTTTAGTCAGATATAAATAGTATTTTGTATTATTTTATCATCGGAAGTGCAAGTAGGTTTTGGTCAGCCATACAAATGTAAATCTCATTTATTTAGGTGTATTATATCCTTTCGCTTTTAAAATAAGTAGGAAAATTAATTTTTCTCAGACATATAATTATTCAAAATCAACTGTGGTTCTTAGATAAGTAGTAGAAGTAAATTTTGATCAGACAATAGTGTCAGGAGTCCAGTACTCATCTTAGAAATAGTAGTAAAAGTAAACTATAGTCAGACACAACTGTTTAAGTTCGACTAATTTTAGTACTTATATAAGTAGAGTACTTATAAGTGGTAGAAGGAAGTTTCAGTCAGACATAAAATTTTAATTTCGCATTATTTTTAGAATCAGTAGAGAAAGTAAATAACATTGTGTTTTAATAGTTCAAGTAAATGTTAAGTCACAGAGGTTTTAAGAGTTCAGCACTGTAAATTTAAAAGTATCAGACTGATACCAAAAGTATCAAATTGATTCCAAATTTTTGGATCGACTTTTAGGTTTACAGTGAGTACTTTAAAAATTAGTAGCAAAAGTTTCAGTCAAACAAATAATTAATTTTTGTTGTATATTGTTCGACAGTAGGTAGTAAAAGTCCGTTTTGTGAAAATCTTATTAAAATTTTTTGCAATAATTAATTAAATATATTTTTATGAAAAATAATGGACAAAATTTTTCAAATAGTATTTGTAAATATTAAAAATTTCAGATTATTAGTAATTCTAAGCGCGCAGTATTGCGGACAAGACATAGGGGAAAGTGGGGCAAGACGGGGTACTTAAGGTTCAAAGCGCAATAAAACGAAAATTATCGAATAAATATTTTATTTTTTCTTTTAATAATCATCTTTGGGAATCAGTCTGTCGAAATAAAGGCGTATAAAGCACATCTGTTACTTAAAAAAGCATAAAATTAACAATAAGTAAAACATTGCAAATCTCCCCATCTTGCCCCACCGGCGGGCAAGATGGGGTACTCAAGAAAGCAACCTATTTTTGTCGACAAATTTTACAAGTAAAGGTTGCATCTTTATCTTCGCCATCGAAGAAACGTAATCTATAAATAATCTATAAAAAATCTATAAAAGAAATTGAGTCATTTGTTGAATTTAAAAATTTATTTGAATTTTGCAAAAAAATACTTCAATTAACTTCTCAAAACAACAAATAATACTAAAAATTCACAGTTGGTAATTTTTTGTATTTAATTTGGGAAGATAAATCATGTGTTCAATTTGTTGTGTGAAACTTGAACCCCGTCTTGCCCCACTCACCCCTACCCCATCTTGCCCGCACCTACGAAATTAAATAAAACAATTAATTACTAATACAATTTACGTTTCAACATAGAAAAAAACACATGCTTTCCTGCTTCTGTAATCCTTACTAGATATAAATAATTTTGTATAGTTCATGAACTGTTATTATTTACATAATAAACACCTCCTACAAAAAGTGAAAAACTCACAAGAAAATCGTCGAAAACAGTTTTTTTCGTAAAACAGATAAAAAAAATTTTTTTATAGCTTAATGCTTTTGTAAACAAGGAACTATCGTCTCGATGCAGTGTTATGTGAAACATGATCGCGATTGGTTAATTCGTTTGTTAATTAGGGCCGGTACCCCGTCTTGCCCGCAACCCCATCTTGCCCCACTCTCCCCTAATGGGAATATTGAGTCTTACCAAACCTTTCCTTTTCCACTTGAGAAGATGAAACGTCAGTTATTACTCTTTATTCGCGTTACTGCGGATAAATTTTTGGATTGAGGTCATCTTCACTGTATGGAATATTTATAAAATAAAATATATACTTTAAAAATAGAAAATCTAATAAGTGAGTAGAAATTTATTCTTGAAAAAAAAGAAATACTTTTTCTTGCTCAGAAAAATGTTTAGTGCCATCAACAAAAGCAGTTTGGTTGTTCCTACTAAATTCTTTATTTGATATAGAAGCAACTAAACCGTTTGGTTAGGCCAACCAAATTTTTTGTTAAATCGGTTTTGTTGGGCCTATCAAATTTTTTAGTTGTCCCAACAAAACTTTTTTTAAACCAAACAAATATTTTTGTTAATTCAATCAAATTATTTTTTTTGGCTTGTAATTTATATTCTTTATTTATTTATTATTTATTTATTCTTTTTATTATCATTATTATTTTATTTTTATACATTATATACTCAATTCACTTAATTTTCACCACTGTCAGGACTCGAACCTTTAAACTTCGGAACATCAGTCGAGAGTGTTACCACTGGTCTATGGATCCTTCTGTTAATGTCTTGAACTAATCGCTCTCATATTGTAAAGGCTGGAAGAAAATTGCGAACAAAATGATTTGGTTGGGGCAAGAAAATGTTAGTTGGACGAACATAAAACTTTAATCACATTTTTTGGTGGAGCCAACTAAATACTTTATTAGAGGACATTTTTTTTTTTGCCACAACCAAAGTTTTGTTCGCGCAACAAAAATTGCCCAACAAAATTATTTTGCTAACAGGGCACTATTATTTTTCTCAGTGTAATATTGTTATAATATCAATTTTATAAAACTCCGCTAAAATAATAAATACGATTACATGTATTTTGTTCTTGGTTGAAAAATGGTTTGCTTTCTGATTGGAATCTTAGGCCGATGTCGGTCCACTGTTTAAATTGGAGACTTATAGCATTCCACGTTACTTAAATATCCAAATTCAAGGCCTGATATTGGTTTTTATAGTCGCAGCCATGTCAAATTTAAATCCAAAATTACTAGGATCATATTTTTTAAAACTTAATATTGTAAAATCCAAAAAAAAAATGTTTACAAATTAAAAAAGAACCCCTGGAAACGAAGGAAAATGGTAAAACAGGGTTGCCACAGGTCAAGAATAAATCCGGAAAAGTCAGGGAATTTCATCAATAGTATACTGGAAAAATATCAAATATCTGAAATTGATGCTTACGATAAAAGAATTTCTCAGCATTTTTTCTGACTACACGGAGAGACCGTGAGACCACATGACTGCACTCACTAGCCTACCAAAAATTACTACAGTAGATATTAGTTTTTCAAAGAAAATGTTTTTATTTGTCAGATTTTGTCTAATATAATTAGATGAAATTATTATCAATTTTCGCTATCTTTACAACTCTTACACAAAATATTAAAACTTGCTATTTCAGTGTAGCGAATTTATCTATTTCTTTTGTACAATATGATATAAGTCCCCTTATTTCCGCACTTTGCTACTAGTTTTTTGTAATTTTTGCTAATGACGGTCGAGATCCGTGATAAAATTGACTCATTGAGACTAAATTACAATAAGAATTCCGAAGTGTTTTTTCTGATTAAAAATGAATTTTTCCACTGACAGTAAATTACAAGAATTCGAAAGGATTCTGTCTGACCCAAAATTTGACTTTTAAATTAAAAAAATTTGCCAGTATTTTGATTGACTAAAATTGAAATAATACAATACTGAAACTAAATTGCATGAATTTAGAAGTGTTACTAACTTTTAAAGTTTTTCTTTTATCAATGCCAAAATGAAAACGAGAAAATTCTGCGCGTCTGTAAATGAGGGAAAAGTCGCAGAGAAAGAGAAAATGAACCGATATTTGTACCTCCCATTTTTTGCTATGGCGTAGATGATAGTGAAGAGGCACGGGGAACATGTCTTCGTTGCTCCTGGAAGAAAAGAAGAAAAAAAGGGACAGTGGTTGAGCATCAAGCTTGAATAATGGAGAAGGGCGTGTTGAGTGTCTGAAAATAAGGTGGAGGTGGTTTTGCCGCCACCGCTGCTGTCGTCGCTGCTGCTGTTGCTGCTGCTGCTGATGATGATGGTGGTGGTCCAGGGCGCAGTGGATGGATGCTGCGAGTCGCGGGAACGAGATGTGTTGCCTGGCAACGAACGTCCACCCTTAAGTCTCCGACCTCTGGCACCCACTCAACTCCCCCATTACGATCGATACAAGCCCCCGTTTCGTGGATGCCCGGGGATTCCTCAATTTCCATTACAGGGATACCGACTTTAAGTTTCAAACACTTCTATATCAAACTGAAACACACGAAGTGAACGTCGTTCCCCCTCCTCTCTCATTCTCTATTTTTCTTCATCTCTTCTTGCATTCTTATATTCCTAAGCAAAGTTTAAACTTTCAACGATTACTTGAACATGGATGCAGTCAAGAATCCATTTCAACCCTTTGGGTCTCGTCTCCTTTTTACATTCATATGTACTTTTTATGAGTTTTACCCCTTTTTTGAGTTAATGTGAGAATAATTTATCATTTCCGGAAACTATTTCTCGTTTCATTCTTGGAAACTGAAAATAATTAATATAACAACAATGTCTATAAAACAAAAAAAAGATAATTATTTTTAAACATATATAATTTTATAATATATATAATTTATAATATTTAAATTATTATAAATAAATTTATAATAATTTTATAAACATTTTAATTATTCAATTAAATACATTTAATAAAATAAGAACGAGTTTTTTATTTACATCAAGCAAAATATTTTGGAAAAAATTATTTTTGTTCATTAAAGTTTTTATTTTTTTTTTTGGAATAACAAAAATTGTAATTGAAGCAAAAGAAACTTTTTTCTTCATAATATCAAACAAGTATTTCGTTCATTAACGAATTAAACTTTATATTCGAGTCAGTAATTTCAATTTATTCATTTTTCATAAATTTTAAATTCAATAAAACAATTTCCATTATATTGTTTCCTAAATAATTAGATTGAGAATAATGTTTCTATAATGACAGAGGGATATAATTGTTAATAAAGTAGACTACGTCATATATACATACATATATAGGGATGTTGATAAAAGAAACACGATAATAATGACTATCAGTTTTAATCGATACTGCCCTTGTGCTCTATCACCTCAAAGAGTTCTCACAACTTTCTCTTTCATGCATCATTCACTGGACACTCCATATCTTTTATTTAACTACTAATCGTTGAAAAATTCTAAATATGTTTAAAAAATTCAGTTTTTTTTATCAAACAAAAAAATTTTGATCTTTAATTATAGAATTAATACCTATTGTCTATTTCTTTTTTTAAAAACATACTAAAAGTTCAAATTTTAATTTTATTATTATTATATAATTAATTGAATTAATTATAAAAACCTAATAATGAATAGTAGTAAGAATAATTTAGAACCAACACAGGAGGAATTGTATGTTCAGTAACTCAGTTTCCTTTGAACTAGGCAAAATGAAATCTTTTTCCTTTCATGGGATCAAGTTTTCTGCTCAATTCAAATTTTTCAATTTCGTTTTATTTGCACTTTGCACTGAGGAAGCAAAAGAGACGCATTGTTCAAAGAGCTTTTCAGCTTTATGTGCGAAGCAAGTAAATAAAATGTAAAATAAAACAGAGAAATACACTTCAAGAGAAATGAATTACAAAAAACTTTATTATAATAAAATATCTTTAAATAAAGAATCTATTTATAAATCTCTTTAAATCCAAAATCTAAATTTTAAACAGAGAAAAAAATTTATACACCCAGAGAAATGTTTTATTTGAACCAAATATAATTTATTTGAGTTAAATAAACGTATATTTGTCTCAGAGCCAACTAAATTATTTATTTGTTTTAAATAAAAATTTTATTTGAACCAAATAAAAATTTTATTTGAACCAAATAAATTTTTATTTGAACCAAATAAAATTTATTTGTTCCAAATAAATAGTTTATTTGGCTCTGAGACAAATATATCTTTTTTCTGGGTGTATTAAATATTATACTATCTTATGTAAATAAATAATTAATAAATAGGTATTATATTATTTATTATATATTTCTTTATATTATATATTTCTTATTCTAAATTTTATCTATTTGCGCATATTATAAATTCGATATAAAAAATATGTGAAAAATTTGTTATACATGTAGGATGGTAAAAGTGATATTAAAAAATTGATATTCGTATATTCATATAAAAATCGAAATGTCTCATATATATTTAAATTTGATAAATTGAGTACGTACAATGGTTGTAACACGCATTTTTCATTAAAATCAGAAAATACATTTTTCCATACACATACACATATGAATATATATATATAAATGTGTTGAATTTTTTGTCAAATAAAAATAAAAAAAAGAATCTATAAAAAATAAAAATTTCTATATATAAAATTTCCCATATATTGTGAATATGGTATATATAGTAAAAATATTCAGTTTCATCATTTTTATAATAAAATACACTTCTATATATAAAACATCAGGTAGCTATTATAATATGCAGTACATTTTTACGAGAAACATTTTTTTTTAAATTCATTTTTTTATGATTCATTCCAGAAAATGTTAATATCACATTTTTATGTTACCAACTAATAGCGTGCTTAATAATTTTCATTAAAAAAAATTATAAATGAACAATCTATACGTGACTCTTATCTTTAAGCTTTAAAAAAATTATATTTGTTCTCGTAATTTGGTTTAAATAATTTTTTTTCAGCCTTTATGATTGAGAACACGTTAATTATAAAATGTTTTATATTCATTGGAAAAAAAAGAATAGCATAATTTTAGGAAAAGACGGTTAATATTTGTAACGTACACTGAATCCTCCTAAAGTGGGATTTTGATAAAAAGGGAGAACCTTATTTTAACTTTTGAGAAAATTTCGATCAAGAATCTTTAAACTGGAGAAATGAGATTAAACCGTCTTTTGTAGTGTTACTAAAAACAGGTTTGACTGTCGTAATATGATAAGCTGTAAAATAATTTTAGCGAATTTGTATATGTAAATAAATAAAAACAAAAAAAGTATTTCAATTAAAGAATAATTACAATATTTATTCAGTTTCAAAATTAATCCTGAATACATTCAACCCTGGTTAAGTGGGACACTACTATAACAATAATATCTCGACAAATTTTTATGTAATATGAACCTCTTCACACATTTTATGATCAAAAATAGGCACATTAAACGATCTTGCGGTCTCAGTTAAACAGGTTTTTCTGCAGGTGAAATAAAGTCAACCACTTTTTTTTTTTTTAATAAAGTAATAAATATTTTACAATTAACTAAAATAAATAATAGTTTTTGTAGCCAGTAAATACATATAAATATATATATATATATATATATATATATATATATTTTGAACTATAATAATTAGGTACAATAATAATTTTTCAGTTCTGCACAAGTAAGACTAAGTACAGTCAAACCTATTTAAATGGGATATAGATTTTCTACAATTACTAATTATAATTAATAATTACTAATTTTAAGTTACTAAGTAGCAATTAATAATTTAAAATCAAAATAATTAGTTTCATTTTAAATTTTAAATTTAATTATTAAAATTATTATTATATAAATATAAATATTAATATAAATATTAAATAATAAATAAATTATTAAATTATATAAATTATTAAAACACGATAGTAAACTATAAGTATTGAAAAATCAAAAATGATAAATTTTTAAACAAAAGTTCCGATATGTTGCGTTCAGAAGAAATTTCACTGAATTATCCCACGTTGATGTGAGGATGCTGTGCTTGACAAAAATTCGCTGGACTTGGTCCGCTCTTGGCATTCACCGCGTGCCTTATGAATTTTGAAAAGTTGGCACATGGAAGCCCGCAGTGAACGCAAGGAGCATAGACTCACTCGTGTATACATTTCCCACGAAGACTTCCGCTTTTTCTTCATATCGTCCAGTTTTTCTTATTTCCATTGACGTCAATTGGACAATTTTTTCTTTTCCATTTTTATAGATAGATGAATTATGGATTATTTTTACTCTAATTCATCACAAAATTTTTTAACGATTATTATAAAAACCATAAAATTCACCACAAATCAACCACATTATTAATAGAATTACATATTTACCTACTTAATATTAATAAATAATTAATTAACATATATTAACTTAATTTATACTTATATTTTACTCACTAGTAATACTCTCTAGAATAGTTCGTTAGTATTGTTCATTTTTATCCATATCTTAATAAATTCTGTGACATTAATAAAAAAATTAAAAACAATAATAATTAATAAAACAAAATATATTAAGTTATTAAAAAGATAAATGTTAAAATAATTTTTAATTTTCGAAAATAAAAAAATCAAGATAAAATTATAATATCCAAAACTAAAAACTATAGAAAATTATAACAAATATAAAGAAATGTATCTGTGAATAAAACATTACAAATAGCAATAAAATCTTATTTTCGCTCTACACACAGAAAAAAGATATATGACTCAGAGCCTACTAAACTATTTATTTGGCTCAATCAACATTTTTATTTGGTTCAAACAACATTTTTGTTTTTGCCAAAAAAAATTTTTTATTTAAAACAAATAAATAATTTAGAATGCTCTGAGACAAATATACTTTTATTTAACACAAATAAATTATATTTGATTCAAATAAAACATTTCTCTGGGTGTATATTGTTTTATGATAGTAATATTAATTGGAAATTTCCAAGAAAATTTTATCCACTAAAATCGAAAATTTCCGCACAAAAAAATTGTTAATGAAGAGGAACATTTTTCTTTTGTTTGAAGAAGAATTGGAAAGTGTCACTTTCATTATCAAAACAACACATTCAATTATAAAATGCAATATAGAATCAGGCATTTAAATGACACTTTTATTTATTTATTTATTTTAAACACCATTTTTACCATCACTATTTTTTTAATATGGAAATAATAAAAACACCACTAAAACTTAAAGATAGTTGGAAAAAAAAGAAGAAAAAAAGTAGAGTGTCGAATAAATGCAATAGTGCATATAGTGGACGAGAGGAGAAACGATATGATGCACCTCACAATGAAGACTGAGCATCACGCTTGCTCAGATGCGATATTGCTCTCTCACCCCATCATTCATATATACACGCGCACCTATTGGGGGTCGCTAGTCCCATACACCGTAACTTATTGCTTATTTCGCGTATGCCGAGAGGGTGTACACCCCGATTTAGGGTATCCAGGGCCCGGGGGAGCAGCTGACGGGGGTTCTATTGTCTGTAGCTATTCGCATAATCAAGAAGTCCCCGCACCCCACCCGCGCCCTCATCTTCAATATAGCCGGGGTCACATGCTGCTTCTGACACCTCGATATTCCTCATCAAGAAACTTTTGCCATTACATATTAGAGAGAAAAAATAAATATAATATATTAATTCAAATCACTCACATCAACATAAATTTTCCTTCTCTTGTATTTATTATTATTCGTCTGCTCGTAATTCGGTCAAATGTTTTTGTTTTAATATTTTATATACATTTAATGTAAATTTATAAATAATTGGATTAATTAACTTTAATTTAGGATTTAATGATCGTATGACATTATTAATAAAAATAAAAATAATCATTTTATTTGTGATACTACATCAGATGGAAAATTTTATTCCAAAAGCAGATGACTATTTCTCTGGAATTTAGAAAAAATTTTTCAAGTACTCTTAAAATTTGTTACTTCGATTTTTTAGAGGATCAAAGTTTATTACAAGTCAAAAAATTACAATTCGTTTTATATAAAGTCCACTGGAAAAAAATTTATTTCATTCAAATAACTGATTACTTGTCTATTATCAAATAAATATTTACTTGAATCAAAAAGTTTTTATTCAAATCAAATAAAACGAATCAATAATTTCTGTATTTGAATCCAATACCATTAAATTGACTTAAATAAACTTTATTTGATATGAATAAATATTTATTTGATATAATAATCAAGTACCTAATTCATTACTTGAATCAAATAATTTTTTTTTCAGTGTAAAATTGATATTAAATCTATTTTTCATAAATTATTTTTCGCCACATAAAGTTGTTTTTAAAAAAACATTTTACTTTAAAAAGAAAATTATTTATTTTTATTTATTATTTATTGAAGCAAAAAAATGTCTGGCCTGGAGAAAAGGAATATTATTAAACTGAATTTTTTTAATTCATTCTAGTCTAATTTTTTATTTAGAAGAATTTTTATTCAGGAAAATTTACAATTAAAAGAATTCTAAAATAAGAGAATCGTTTTATTTTAATTGAAAACCTACTATTTTTGATTTAATTGAATTCACATTAAATATATAATTATTATGATTTATTCATAATAAAACTTTCTATTCAATTTTTTTTTAAACTGAATTTTTAATTTAAATATAAATAAAAGAAAATATCCATTCAATTTTCAATGAAAACTCGGCTAAAGAAAAATTCTGCCAAATAAAAAAATATCAATTTATCGAATAAATAATAATTTATTCGGTTAAATAAAAATTCAGTAGAATAAAAATTCTGTTTATTAAAAGTTTGGCTATAAATAAAAGTTGAATTAATGTGTAATTTTATTAAATAGAAATTCGATTAGACAACCATTCGGATAGACAAAATTTATAAGTCTAAACAGACATTCGGCAAAATAAGTTTTTAGATATGAATTCTGCTATAAATGAGAATTCAGTAAAATAATAATTCTTGTAAAAGAAAATTCGCGGCTAAATAATAGATCTGTTTTACTATTTACAAAGCAAAACTGGAATTTCTGTGCATTTCTGTCAATTTTTACTATTTCCAGAGTAAATTTAACTATTTCCAAAGTAAATTTGAGTAAAATTAGTAAAATTCACTTCGGATATATTGAAATTTATTCCAGAAATAGTAAAAATTGACGGAAATGCGCAGAAATTCCAGACAGTTCCAGTTTTACTTTGTAAATATAGTAAAAGTTACTTTATATTTTTTTCCGTGATAAGAATTCAAATAATTCAATTAAATTAAAATTCTGCGAACCGAAAATTCAGTTAAATAAAAATGTTCCCTGAACGTTCGAATAAGTATAGAAATTCAATTAAATGGAAATTCTCCAAAATAGAAAAATTCTCTTTTATGAAAATTTTGTTTTAAAAAAATTTCTTTGCAACTATCAATAAAATGTAAATTCTGTTGAATGAAAATTAAAAAAAAAAAGAAAGAAAAAAAACTGGAGAAGAACTTACGTTTAAGGCAGTAATAATCACAGTCGTTTAAAATTTAAATATTCATATAAAAATAAAAAAATGTCATAAAATGTATATATTATAAAATCTACAAAGATTAGAAATGACTCTCAGCGGGAATCATGAGAAAATATTTAAAGGGATTTTAATGTTAGTTTTCGTTGCTCCCTTTAAACATATATCAGATGGACGATATAGTATAGTTTTAGTGTATATACATAGGCAGCTGTTCACGAATCCTGGGATAAAGAACAGGAGGAGTTTGTCCATAGCTCGCCTGCTATGGAGCTTTCGCAAAGGGGTCGTTCATCTAAAAAGGGATTGCAATTCCATTGGAAGTAACAGTCGCCTACAATCGCCCTTTACTCTATTCCACACACACACATATATATATATATAGTCCAGTTCACACATATTGGTGGAGAAAAATGAAAATGATGAAGGGATGTACAACTCAAGACCGGGGTCAGTGGGGAGGGGGGGTGGATGGATTTTTTTGTCATGCAAGAAGGCCTTGCACTTTGATCGAAACTGTGGGTCAGGGTTACCATCAAAAGAAGCGAGGAAAGAGAGGGAAAGGGGGAAGGGTGGTACTCTGACATAGGTTTAAATGCAACATCCCAACTCGACGTGATTTATCTCAACTCCCTAAAATTTAACTCCACCTTTTCTCTCTTACATCATATCTTTCACCCTCTTCATATTCCATGCTAGGAATTTAATTTCATGGCCTTTAAATATCACCATTTTGTTCTTTAAATATAAATACAATGTATTTCTCCATTTCTGCGTCAATTTCTCTATTTTTCGAATATTATACATCAAAAATTAATTAATCATTACTGTCTTTAATATTTTCTATTTTGAAAATTTATATCGTCATTATAGATATTTTTGTTATATAAAAGAATCAATATATTTGTGACGCTCCACGATGAAAGTTACCCAACGCGACAATAAATTATATAGGTTATGTTTAGAAAGGTTTTTACTTGATTTAAGATTCATTTTTAATTATCTAAAGTCAAAAAATATTTTTATTAACTATTTTATATACTAAATAATTAATAAAAACTGTTTTATGACTTTATAGGTAATTAAAAATGAATCTTAAATTAAGCAAAAACTTTCCTAAATATAACCTATAATTTGTTGTGGTACCTTTCATCATGTGGAGCGTCACATTTTTAAATTTGTTAATCTAAAGTTAATAAAATTATTATTTGTTTCAATGGTTTATTTTTATTTACTGTTCATTATTAGGTACAGTAATTGATATTAACCCGTGTAGAAATTTCCACATTTTGTTCAAGTTACTTATCTGACCCTGATCGCTTTCCAAATCTGGCCCTAGCTTATAAAATCTTATGGTCCAGACTAGGGCCAAAAGTGGTGGGGCAGTGCAAGAACTCCATCTGCACCAGGCTTATCTAACTTTGACAGTAGTGTTTGTGTACTTTGTGAACATCGAATATTATTAATTTAAAAGATGTAATTATAATTATAGTTATATTAAACTGCAAAAGAATAAAAGTAGGCACGGCGTGTTGTTGCACCGGACACTAAATAAAAAAAGTAATATTCGTGATCTCGTGCAAAGTAAGTGACGTTCGTTATTTATATTGTCACAATACAAAGTTAACCTCAAAATTTAAATTTTAAATCAATTATTGTTTTGGTTATAATAAAACATTTTAATAACAGACTAATGCAATATAATAAAATTATTATTATTTGTGATTGTAATGTGTAATATATTATATAAAAAGATTTTAGATTAACTTATAGATGAAGTATACAATATTATTGTCTGATTTCTACATAACATTTTAAGGGAAAAAACTGAAAATAGTTTATTGATTTAAATCTTTGTTTTATGTATAGTATACTTTTTTAAATTAATTATATTTAATTCTCCTTAGAATATTAATCAAAATTTACAAAATTTTAGATGATGGCAATGATTTTGACAATGAAATATGATCATTTTATTATTATTAATACTATTACAACAATTTGTTGACATTTACTGGAAAAATAAATGTCAAAAAATAAAACTGAAAACAAAATTTTGTATATTTTATTCGGGACCTTTAATTAAAAAACAATCTTCTGGGCTTACACATCTGGACCCGATCGGGCGGTGTGTTTCATCCTGATCTGGCCTTGATCAAAGTTTCCATATCAGGCCCCGACTTATCCCAATCAGGGCCTGATCGGACCCATGACAAAATTTCTACACGGGTTGCAATAAATTATTCCATGAAAAAATAAAAAGAAATAATTATAAAAATAGAAAAATACGACAAAGTATAAACGTGTTCTCTCTTTTAAAATTTGTTCATCCCTCTGAAAATAACATCAAAAAAGATTGGAAAAAGAATCGCGCTTTTGCGCGCTTAATTAATTTTCAAAGTTTCACAAATTTAAGCACAAGAGAAAGGTTACTCTAGTTTTATATTATGGGGTTGAGTGATGTCGAGCGTTCGGAATATTAAATTGGAAGGGGTGTGAAATCGGGTGTGGTGATATAAAGCTAATTATATATGTCCAACAAAATTTTAAACCTCGACCGATATGTCATTGTTTATTAAAAAAAAAAAAATATTCTTCTTGTCTACTGCCTATCCAAATATATAAGCTATATAACCATAATTTTTTTGCGCACTTTTAAATGGAACTTTATATGGGATTCTGCGTTCGATTGTGTGCTCTATAGAGAGAAATACCTCTGAATGAATTATTATGATCGTCCTGTGGAGTCCTCGTGACGTAATCGAACACGTGTACTCCAAGCAGGAGAGTATAGACGTCACGAATATAAGCGACCCCTCGGCACGGTGGGCACGCCCTCTCGCATCGATCCCCCGTGAACCCTCTCTCCATTCATGATCTCTTTTGCCCTGGTACCAGGGTGTCGAACCGCATGGTCCTACCTGGTATCTGGAACAAACCAACAATTTCCTAAGCCTCCAATCCCTATATACACATATAAATGCAGTCTTAGCTTTTACTGACTCCAATACACCAGTCCCCCCCCCCCCCC
>JUFY01033152.1:8149-18356 GCA_001855655.1 Leptopilina clavipes
CTCAAATTATAGTCTTTAAAAGTGTTAAGAAACAAAGAAATGCTTTCATAAATGTATCGTAATAACCACCGAAGAATAGTGGAAAAAAAGATTCTAAGACAAGCTCTCTTGTAGGGACTGCAGTAATTACTGTAATTTCATTTAAAAGTTATTATACATTGTTAGTAACAAGCTCAATATTTCCATATTTCAATAATCTGATGAGTTTGGAAATTTTTCAGAAACTGTCTCCTAACCCGTTCCCGGTGGGATATTAATAAGGCAGACGATTAGATAAATATTGGATCAACTCTTATCGACAATATTGTCCCAAGTAAAAATCAAGTCTCGAATTTAAATATGTTGAACCAATATTGACTGAAGATTAATTCATAAGGCAGACATTTTCAATCAAATAGAAACCAAAATCAAGCCTACTCTCTAAATCTGAATTAGTAAAAATTTTAATTAATTTGAATTAGTGACTGACTTTTTGCTTTTGAATTAGTTAAAATTTACTAATAAATTAGTAGAAAAATTTTTTTTTACTATTTATTAGTAAAATTTAACTAATTCGAAAGCAAAAAGTGAGCCACTAATTCAAATTAGTTAAAATTTTTCTAATTCAAATTTAGAGAGTAGAATTAAAATACATATTGGACTTGGCCAAAGGCGAAACCAAAGGTTCTAGTCAATTTAAAGCCAGTTTTCAGCCACTAGAAAATAATGCCAAGAGTTGAATTTAATTTCCAGACCAACATTGGCATCAAGAGAAAATGATGAAAAGATCAATTTTCAACCAGAATTGTAAAACATAGACCAAGGCATTATGTAGTTTCTACACTGGCAAAGTTGGGACAATATTGGCCCAAACTTGGTAAAATTGCTTCCAAGACTGGTCCGTATTTTTACCACTGGAAATTGTAATTAAATTTTCATTATTTAATTCTGTTAACCTTCTGTTGACACTTTAATTTTTGCCACGCAATTAACACACTGGGTCAATTTGACCTAAACTTTATCATCATAATGCCATTTAATAACACTTCTGACAATCTTTTGAAATAAAATTAATAATTTTAATAATTTAAATTAATAATTTAAACTATCCTTAGTAAGATTATTTATATGAAGTTGAAAAATATTTAATTAAGTTGTTTTAAAAATTAGTTTATAAATTGATGATGTACAAAAATTTACAATATTATAGTTTATAATTGACAGGAAATTTTTTAATCGATAATAAAAATTTAATTTTTTCGGCAGCTGCCGAAACGTCGTATAAATAAATATTTTATTTGTTGTGATAGAAAAATTGGCCTAAAAAATTAATAATAATAAAAATTTAATTTAAAGATTGGAATTAATAGAATTAATTCTTCATCCGGGTCCAAATGACCCAGTGTGTCAATGGAAGGTCAAATTACGAAAAAATTAAGAAAAGGAGTTGAAATTCATAGACATTGGCAAAGTTAATATTTTTCTATGCAAAATTCCGTTATATGCTTTCGCTTTCGCGAAATTTGGCATTCGGTGTGTGCCGCGTTTCTTTGTATATATATAAAATATGCTAAACGCCATGAGCCAAAAAAGGGCCCACCAAACATGAGGAACGTTGTTATTTACAAATTATGAATGTTGTAAGATGGAGTATAATAATAATAATGGGCGCAACGGGCAATTTTCGAACGCTTAAGGGCGGTCAATGCTTAATGTGTCGATCGAGGGAGAGGTACCTAGGAATTCGTAGGGCCCTTAATAAGGCCAGACCCCACTGGCGCGTTATTTATCGACCTCCAAGCAAAAAAAAAAAAGAGATTATCCCGATTCACTGTACCCGACATCATAAGCCCAGGAAATTGCGTCGTGATTATATAAATTTTTTTTTTTGGTTAATCGCTAAGGTCAAAGGCAGACTGAGGAGAAAACTTTTTCGATAAAATCGGCAAAAATATTTCCCAGATCTCTCTATTTATTTTCCTGACATAAATACAGAACTCTATCCGGTTTCTAGGCCGATTAACACTAATTATAAATATGCTGAGTGCAAATACAAGAATATTAAAAAAAGGGAGAATTCTGCAATCATTTTTTTCCAAATTTCAAAATGCAGATTTTGTTAATTTTTGTCATTACATGCGAAAAATGAATTTATCAAGAAGAAACAGTTCCAAGCAAAAGTAAATATTTTTGAAACAGAAGAAAAAAAACGCTTTTTTTTAAAGAGTTCAAAGCTTTTCTTAGCGAGTTTACACGTTTGAAAGGGATGTCTTCTTTTGTCCCCATAATTCGACGTGCCAACCACAAATCACGTGCAGCACTTATCTGCGCCATGTGTTTTAGTACATGCAATCCAATTAATTTTTTACCCATTCACATTTCATGTTTTCGTTTATTAACCATACAATGCGCGATTGTATGTTTCATTATTATTATTATTATTTCTTTTTCTCGTAATAAAAGCATTACAATTTTTGTTCCTCTTCTTCATCTTCTGCTTCTTCTTCTTTTATCATTTATTTTTCGTTTTAAAATAAAGAATTGCCTCTGTAATTCTTTTTTCCTCCTTTTGAAAAAAATGTGTAGATGACAGTCCGCGTGTTTTTGTGAAAACGAATTTGCGAAAAGATGAGTTTGAACCTGCTGGTACCAACGATGGTGGTAAACCGCAGAAAATTAAACAGCTGGTTTATACTTTACATGCACCGCAGGAAACCAAGAGCAAAATGCTTCGAGTAATTTTGCAGCCCCGTTTTCTTGTGAAGTGCTTCAATGAAATGAATTTCATATTTAAATTTATGTCGTAAATATTCATTTTCGAGAGAAAGATAAAGAGAGAGAGAGAGAGAGAGAGAGAGAGAGAGAGAGAGAGAGAGAGAGAGAGAGAGAGAGAGAGAGAGAGAGCAATAAATAATCTTATAGTTAGTGAAATAATAATGTTGCAGTAATAAATGGAATAATAAATTAAATGCGCGGGGGAGAAAAAGGAGGAAATGAGGGATTTTTCAAATTATGCAGAAAAAATTTTGTACCTATAATTTGAAAAGAAAATTTAGAAACTTTTCTCCAGTCAATGAAAAATAAAAAAAAGGGTTATGATTTTAGTTGCTTGTAAAAAAAATCACCATAAATAATAAATTTTATAGAAAGGAAACTCGTCCCATTTGGAGAGAATTTCAAAAAAATTTTTTACACTAAGTCTTTCAATATTTTTTCTCTCCTGTGATGGGTCCCTTTTTTTTGGGGAAATTAGTCTTTCCTTGAAAAATACACCGTTGAAAATTGACATGTCCTTCATAACCATTGCCAATTTTGACAGTGCATTTTTCTCTCTCTCTCTCTAGGGACGTGGATATTTCAGCAAACAGCAAAAGCCGAAAAGTCGAACGCTTGATTTACAACATAGTTGGCCAGTAAAAATGTAAAATCGTGAAGTGAAAAGGCAGTAAATATCACGTTATAAGAATACGGAAGCTCTGTCATGTACAAAAAAAAGAAGAAGAAGAAGTAGAGGAAGAAAAAAAACAAGAAAATGATAAAGATTCGAGTCACCGCAGTTTCGTCAAAATATTCTTTAAGTTTCTCTCTTTCACTCTTTTCCAAGGCCTCTTTGAGGCTTCTTCGTTAACAGCTCTCGATAGCAGCTTTAAATTATACACAGTCGAGTCTCTCTCTCTTTCTCTCTCTCTCGTGTAATTTTAACTTTAACGTTTTGGTACGGACATAGCCCTTGTACCGGTATTTCCTCGTAAACCGAATCGGTGCGAGAATGTATCCTCGAGGTCGTAAAATTTGTGATTTACGAACGGATTGCTTTAGAGGGAACAAAAAAACGAGAGAATAGAAAAGCGGAAGGAAAGACAAAAAAAAATGTCAACCAGATGGTGCACCATGTCTCTCTAAGTGCTCATTTCCTACTTTCCTTTATAAACATACACAAAACATAGATAATAAAGACGAGAAAAATCACCAATTAGTGACAAAGTTTATTCTTTTTCTTCATTCATGAATATTTATCATTTTTTTTCTGATTTGTAAAATATCTACAGTATTTGATCCCACAAAGTATTTACTTGTTTTCAAAAAATATTTGTTTGATTCAAAAAATGTTTCCTTAATCCAAAAAATGTTTGTTTGATCCGAAAAATATTCGTTTGATCCGAAAACAATTTATTTGACACAAAAAATATTTGTTTGAATCAAAAACTATTTATTTGGTGCAAAAAATGTTTGCTTGATCCGAAAACTATTTATTTGAGCCAAAAAATATTTGTTTGAATCAAAAACTATTTATTTGATGCAAAAAATGTTTGCTTGATCCGAAATATATTTGTCTTATCCGAAAAATATTTGTTTGATTCAAAAACTATTTGTTTAATCCGAAAAATATTTGTGTGATTAAAAAAATATTTACTCGATCCAAAAAATGTTTGTTTGGTCCGAAAAATGTTCGTTTGTTGAAAATAATATTTATTTGACTCAAAAAATATTTGTTTGATTCAAAAATGATTTATTTGATGCAAAAAATGTTTGTTTGATCTGAAATATATTTGTCTGATCCGTAAAATATTCGTTCGATTCAAAAACTATTTATTTGATTTGAAAAATATTTGTTTGAATAAAAAAATATTTACTTGATCGAAAAAATATTTGATTGGTCCGAAAAATATTTGTCTGAACCGAAAAATATTTGTTTGATTCAAAAACTATTTGTTTGATCCGAAAAATGTTCGTTTGATGAAAAAAATATTTATTTCATCCAAAACAGTTTTACAGTTATGTAAGATGTAAAAAAACACAGACTAGTAATAATGGCACAAAGTAAAAAGATTTGCAAAAAATTTCAAAGTAGGATCAAACTATGACACATGCCCTTAAAAAAATTTCGATCAAGCTTAGAGGAAAAATAATTGATAAACGTCTGTCCTATATTCTTTATTATATATCTAAAAAATAATAAAAAAAAACTTTTATTCAAAAATAAAAGTTCCTTATTTTATGACAAAAAATCAAATATCGTTATTCTTCCTCTTCATTTCTTGAAATTTACAATATTTGTACAGTTATTTATATTTTGTCCGGTAACAGGAAATTTGAGAATTTATACCACATATATACATTGTATGTATCGAACAAAATCTTTTCCATCCTTTTATGACTTAACTTTGTGGCAATTTTATGTTATATTCATACATTTAAATTTTAAGTATTATAAATATCTCTTTGTGCGCATTTTTACCATTCTGAATATCGTTCAATTGTAAAAAACGATTTTTATCATCTGTAAAATTTTATGGTGAAGAGTTTGGGTTGTACGTATATATTTCACGTTCACTTAAAACAATTTGTAAGACGAGAACTTTTCTTTTTTCCCATCGATTTCATATGAAATGAAATTTTTTCCTCACTCTATTCACAAGTATTTATCGGGGAAAAAATATTTTTTTATAGGATAATCATAAATTGTCACAGATTAGAATGAAATATTTTTAGTTTTTTTTGAAAAGTTTGAGATTTCTATTCCACTCTTTTTTTTTGATATTTTAAAGAAAAAATTCGTTTCATTTTATGGATGATTTAAGTTTTTAATTCTCAACTTCCTGTGCGGAGAAAATTGTCGGACATTCAAAATATAAGAAAGTATTTCTTTTGACTAAAAAATGATGTTCAATTTAACAGTTATTTTCACACATGATGAAATAATAATAAATAATAATATTGAATCGTTGTATCGAGAAAAAATTAATTGATCCTGTCAGTGAATGTACTTTTATAATTTTCTTTTTCAGTTTTTAATTGAGACATTAGTAAAATTATTATAAAGGATTTTTCAGAAATGAAAGTTTCAATAATGCATATTGGTAAAATTATGTTTTTTCTAAAAAAGAAATTTTAATTTCGTTCTTAAATGTTAAAGGGCAGAACAGTTACTTCTTGTTTTTAATGTTTCAATTACTTTTTCAATCAAACAGAATAATACAGATCATTATTGAATAGTTTAAGGAAAGAATATCAGAGATTAAAATTATTTACAGTTACAGTTTGCAAAGAAAAGTATTTTTTGTTTGAGATTTTCAAAATTTTTCAAATTTACACAATAGAATCAATAAAATTTCTGTTTACCCAAAATAAAATAATCATTACTTATGAAAAGTGAAACCACAAAAACGCAAATTCAATTTTATTATATTGTGGTATTTGGACGAAGATGAGAATGGACCATAAAAGCATCTTCAGCATCCAGAGAGAGAGAGTTTCTCTTTAGAATCAGTAGTCGACAGTAAAAGCCCCTTCATTTTGAGAAAAAAAATTGTAAACTTTGACCACACTTTCGACTCCCGTTGAGGGTATTTATGTACGGTTTGACTCATTCATGAGCGACATCACCGCGGCGGTGGCCGAAGAAGGTCATAAATTCAAGTTTTGAAATTTGTCAAACCGTGTGCGATACATTCGGCTTACCTGAAAAGTTCCAAAGGAATAATCAGTCGAAGCTCAATAGACGATTTTGGGCTTCTTTAAGTTGCCACCTGTCCCCCTGATGGGGGGGAATCGTTTGGAAAATTTCTATTTATCTCCCCCCCCCACCCTCTCACTCTCTCGTCTTGAATATATATATTTTTTCTTTTTTCAATCTTCCTGTGACCGTGACTGCGCTGGAATCCTAGTTAATGCCACTGGGCCGATCGCACAATAAAAATTTGTCTCCGATGTATTTGACGCGAAAACTACCGTTTGAAAAGATGAGAGGGAACGAAAAATTTTCTGCTTTGTTAAATGTTCCTTGAAGCCGAATGGATTTGAAAAAATTTTTTTTTTCCTTCACGCCGTTTGATTGCCCAGAAGGTGCTAGGAAGCAAAAAAAGAAATGTTTTTATAGGCCTAATAATCCTGTCGTCAATTCTTCCCAAGTTTTACAGATACAACAAACATGGGATTTTATAATATGCCACCGGACAATTATTGGGATTTAGTACCTTTCGAATCGACACAGGATTACAATAATCCTTCTAAATGTTGTTTGGGGGAAAAAAATTTAATTATTCCCTCTAACTGTGCAACGATTCTTCAAACAACATATATTATTCCCATTGAATTTTTGTCACCGGTGTATTTGCGTTGAAAATATTTTGAATTCGAGAAAAGCCCACAATTTCCATGCAAATCCGACATTTTTACACAATGTCTAATAGTTTTCAATGCAAAGGGAGTATGAATTCAGCTGGTGAGATTATTGGTGGTAATTTTTGCACATTGTACACATCACCCCATTTTGGGGTACTTTGAGCAAAACTTAAAAACTGTTCTAAAGAAGCAGGCTTTTTCAAAAAAAAAAAAAAACAAGAAAAACTTTTCTTAAATCTGGAAAAGAACAAAAAAAAGAAAGATTGCACTTTCCGTTCTCCCCCAAAAATTCTTCGAAGATTCATCATTCGTTGGGTAATTTGAAACATGCGAGATAAGATAGAAAGAAAGAATCTGTCGAGGAAAATCGAAACTTACTTAATCCTGACTAGGAGGGATTATTTTTTTTTTTTTTTGTTGATAAATAAAGCACTTATATACACGAACGAATAATGAAATACGAGCATTTCTCACGTAAGAGATTCTGGAGCACGATAATTTTTTTTGATGGAGAAAAACACACGAGAATGTAATATATGTGAGACAAATATTACGCGTGGATTTTTTGGTCCTAGGAAAACATGTCCTGGCACCTATGTACATATAGGTATAATATATATATATTCTTCCCTTCAGGGCAAACGAAATTTCGTCTCCCCCCTCCCTCTACTTCTTTTTGTAGTTTCGTCGTCCCTCCCGGGGGAATGGGTAACAAAGCAGAAAATTTTAAGCCGCAAATAAAAACTCTCGTTCCTCCGCAAACAGACAGAACAATAGGACAGCTTCAAATGTCGAAGATAGAGCAAAAATCTGTGTGGTTTGACGCCTCTAATGGTCCCTTTGCGGAGATGAAAGAATTTTCCATAAGATGAATCGTTTTAAAAAAAAAAAAAAATTTGTTAAATCCAATTCAATGGGTATCTCAATTTTCGTTACGCCTAGTCAATAATAATAGAAAATGACTCGCATTTGTCTTTATATAGAAAATAAGATTAATTAATAAATAATTGCTTATGTTTGATAACAGAAAATTTCTAAAGGGCGGAAATACTCATAAATTTAGAAATTGAATAATTAATCAACATTAGAATATTAAGGAAAAAAAATGATATATAATAATAATCTTCTCGTACCTTAAACTTAAGAAAAAATCTGAAAAAAAATATCTGTCAAAATAAAAGTTAAAAAAAGTTAAATAAACTTCATATTTTCGAAATATTTAATAAAAATCATTTTTATAAATGCATTTTTTAAATTTTTAATTGAAGCTTGCATTTAAATGAAAACTATACAATTTTCTGTCAATTTGAAACGTTTGTCTAATTTTAGGATAAGTTTGTTTGGGTTTATTAAACCTAATTTGTCTTTTATTGATAGAATTGTTGTTTTTTTTTCACAGCAATTTTTAATTGTTTACAAAATGTTGAAAATTAAATTCTTTACCCTGAGACGAAAATATATTTACAAATAAAATTGTTTTTTTAATTCAAACTGTGAAAATTCAACTTGTTTCGATTGTTTGTCGAATTCTTCCTTAAAATTATAACTGTTGCAAAATTTAAGAAACAGAATCTCAAAAATGTACTTTTCCTCTGTTTGAGACTTCCTTTTTATCATGCGGAAGAAAAAGGGGAATATCAATAAATACACCATTAAAAAACAATTGTAATAATTGACAAAATTAAATTTTACTGTCGTTCTTTTCAATTTTCCAATGGATTTCATTGAATATAATTGAATTATAAAAAGAAATCACTAAAATGGAATGAGAGATTAAAATTGACATTGGGAGTATAATCAACTTTGTTGTGTTCTATAATAGAAACTATATGTGTGCGTCTGTCTGTGTATGAAAATGAAATTTTTATGAGGGGCCCCGAAAGTGATCTCTAGGGAACTCCCCGCACATGCTGTAGCAATATCTGAGCTTTAAATAATTTACAGGAATCACGTGGCGACATGTGTATGGCATTTTCAGTCGACGCGAGTATTGTGCTTCATGGTTTAACTCAAAGTATCAATAAATATTTAATGTTCCCTATGCAGAAAAATAAAAATCCTTCTGACTATTAACTCCCTCGAGACTGTATTCTCTTTCTCTTCTCATCTCGCGAGCATATAATGTAATGATAATTGTGGTTTTTGTAAATAAAATTCAGAGGAAAAAAGAAAGAGATTTCGATAATGGACCCCTATGGTATATTAGGTGTACTTTGAATGTTCATTCAAATTCCTTTTTTTCTGAGCACTCGCGCTGTCTTCTTATGTATTCATCATGCATATACGTGACGAGTGAAAAATAAATAATTCATTATTTTTTTGAATTTAAATACATATTTCCGATATACGATTTTGTATATTTATTATGCAGAATTGGCCCTTTTTTTCTTTATCGAAAATAAGTGTGCTTAGTCACTAAAAAAATTTTACTAACAAAAGGGAAGTAACAAAAAAGGAAAAAATTATTGTTTTATAAACCAAGATATTCTTCTATAAATATTCTCAATAGAAGAAAATTCAATTCAGAAGGAATTTTTTTTTTTTCTTACTAAAAAAAGTAAAGCAAATTGTTACTTTTTCGAATCTGGAAATTTATGTGTATATTACCTCCGTGGAAGAAGAAATGAACAAACCGCAAATCCCTTAATACCAGTTTCTAAATAATGAGATTGGCTTGAAATTATTGTATATATAGTTCATGTTTATTGGCTTCGACAAATACTTTGCTAATATACAAAACGTGAAGACGATGGAGAAAATAAATGAGAAACCACAAGACCTCTAATTCCATTCCCTAAGACTTTAAAACTCAATGTATATAATCGTTAAATATAATGAAATATATGTGACTCACACTGCGACAAGGAAAAATAGTCTGACTCAAATTTCAAACTAATTAATTCCCCATGGGAAACAGAATTTCTCTCTTTCTCTTTCTCTTGATAGTATATATTAGGGTGTGAAAAAAAAGATGTTTTATTTCTCTGAACTTTCAACCTGCAACATATTCCTAGATTTCCGAAATGATTTTAAATCTAGTATACGCAGGAGATGTCTCGTAAATTTTAGCTGATTGTTTTTTTTCTCATTTTTTTTTTTTTTT
>JUFY01033157.1:5925-16078 GCA_001855655.1 Leptopilina clavipes
CACACTTGAAATAGTAATTATTCTCATTTTTCAAGGGGGAATTTACAATTTTGAGATTTATTAAATGAGAGACGAGTCTCCTTTAGTTGATTTTAATACGACTGCGGGACTTATCGTATATTAAAATGAAGTTTATGTTGAAATTAATGAATTGATGTCAACACCTACTGAAAATATTAATTGAACTCCGGTAAGAATAAATTGAAGACTCACGTGATGAGTTATGTAAAAATAAAGAATTTAAAGAGACCGACTAATGCGTTCGGAACACGACACCTCTCCGACCCAGACAAGTGTACAGTGGTATATCATGCCTCCAGTGTCGAAAGCTCATTTGAATAAACGGTGAGACTGGAACTGAGCGAGCATCACCCCCGTACAAATACACGAGAAAGCTACCTATTTCGATTAAAACTAGAAAGCAGAACATCGCTTCCAAAATTGGCAATAATTTCATCCAAATTTAACATTGGGAATAATATAATCATAGAAGCGACATCATCGAATAGAAATTCATAGAAAGAATTATTCCATAAACTCCGAAACAGTTCCATATTGCGGTTTATTTTTGCATCAGCACTGCGTTTTAAAATCAGAAGAGGGAGATACAAAACTTGTAAGTTATTTATCTCACGTGTTTGATTGCGTGGCAGGTAGACAAGATCTTTTAACCCGGAGAGAATATTTATGTTTTCGTTGTATCCGGACTCAGGGTCTGTAAACTCGAAGCAATCAATGTTTATGGATTTCCATCCACGCGTGCAGCTCTATATATCCATCTCTCCCTTTATCCGCCCCCGAAACCACCACCTTTTCACATTTCCACTACTACTATGAATTCGCGTAGTTGGTAGTAGAGCAATTACGAATCGCGTGATTTGTGGCCGTAACTCGCTTCGGCGGCGGCGTCGTGACGCTCCCAGCTTACCTGCAGGTGGCCGGCACAAAGTTACCTTCGCCTTTGGTTTCACGGTGCCGGCGTTTTTTTTTTTATTTTGGTTAACGGAATATTATTTCGGGTTACCAAAAAGATAACGGAATTGCCATATTTTAGCAAACTATATATTCACACGGTTCGACATTTTTGGTTCTTCTCTATTTTGCAAATTAATCATTCACTCGGGGAAAAATTATACGTTTTAACCAAATTCTCGAATATTTATTCGGTTTTGTTAAATAAATTTTAAGAATTTAAGGTTTCTTATTTTTCTTCACTGTTTTTTATACCTAATCGAGTCAAATTCTTTTTTAGATTTCGAACTCGAAAAGAGATTAGCACTTCAAGGTGAAATGGAAAATCAGTTTGTAATCTAATTAATGTTAGAGTAATACTATTGGCTTGCAATTAGGTCCTGCATGTAACTCTCTGTTTTTTCGAGTCCTTAAAAGCATTTTCCACTTTAGTGCGGTAATTATGGGTTTGGCTATATTGTGGTTACGAATCAGAGAACACTCAGTAAAATGAGTTTAAATTGTCCCGCAAACACTAATCGAGGTCTTTTCTTAATAGAAAAAAGGAAACAAAACTTTATTTTTAAACAACTGATTCGTAATTTACTATTTGATTTGAAATAACATCACTGATGACTATTATTAATTGCAAAATAAATTTAATTTTTTACTAATAGTAAAAAAAAATAAAAATAAAATAAAAGTATTTTCTAAATTATAAATATTTTCTAATTTATAAATATTTTCTAATTAATAAATATTTTCTAATTTATAAATATTTCTCGATTATTTGTTTATATGTTTGAATTATTATTATATAGTAATTTTTAGGTTTATTTTTTGTGAATGCTTTAAAGTTTATAATAAATTGGTCTCATGAATTATACCTTAAAAAATTCTCTCACGTAAATCACGAAGTAATTTCAAACATGGTAACTTCCGGTCCCAATTAAATTGGCCAAGATCCTCTTCTTGCATATTAATATATTCATCCTTCTATATCATATTAGGTCTAAATTTATAAATTTGCATTCGGTGATTCCATGGATAAAATAGGTTATATATCGTTTAATTATTAATTGAATTGAATTTAATAAAAATTATTATTTAATTATCCAAAATTATCTAAATCTGTAATTTTATTTAAACTACTTTTTCCTTTTTTCTTTTATGAAAAACATCTGTGTAAAAAATCTCTTAAAAAATGAAAATTTTCTTTGTTAGAAAGTAATTATTAAATAACAACTTTCAGGTAATTTCACTTTGACTTTCACATTCACTTTCGCACTAGTTTCAATTGTATTCACTAGACACGTCCATTGTCATTTTGATATGCAAACAATTAAATTTTTGTGGAAGTGAATGTGAAAGTCAAATTGAAATTACATGTATACATAAATGAACTCCTGTTTGGTATATGTAAGAAAATGTTTTCTTAATTTTTGATTCAGCATTAAATTTAAAGTTTTAATGAACGAAAATGAAAAGGGTGTTCTTGTAACATGAAAAATGTGTTGGTAATCAGTAAAACACTTGCACGCTTAAGTACTCGGCCTGCCTTTCTTCCTTCCTTCATTTCGAGCGCATTATCGCATCAAGATCGCACCAGTGTTTCTGAGTTTCTCGACCTGCTACAAAAGTTTCCCTGTCATTCAAAATTCCTATATCTTTTTTTGAAAAACAATTTTCAACAGTGGGAAATAATTAACACTTGAAAAATTGTCTTAAAAATTTCTATTGACTTAGCAATCGCAGAAAAACATTCTCTGATCATATTTTAACGATAAAATTCATTGCTGATTAAACAAATAATTTTTTAAGACTCGTTAGACCTAGAAAAATGATAAAAACGATTGTCTGCCAACGAGCGGCTGCGGCTGGTGACTTCTAATTTTGTCTCAAAAATTTCTGTAGACTTAGCAATAGCAGATAAACATTCCCTAAACATATTTCAACAAAAAAAAATCATTGTTGATTGATAATTAATTTTTTAAGACGTGGTTAGACCTAGAAAAATGATAAAAACGATTGTCTGCCAACGAGCGGCTGCGGCTGGTGACTTCTAATTTTGTCTCAAAAATTTCTATAGACTTAGCAATCGCAGAAAAACATTCCCTGATCATATTCTAACGAAAAATTAATTGTTGATCAACAATTAATATTTCTAAACTCTTTAGAACTTGAAAAATTATGGAAAACGATTGTCGCCTACAAAAAGGACCCAATTATCTTGTTAACAAGACACAATTATTTTTCTCAGTGTTGAATCACAATTGCATATGGATCTTCTAAAAGAAAAGGCGAAATTAATCCAATAGTATGTAAATAAGAACTTATAACTAAAACTGCATTCTCGAATTTCCCAATCTGCAGAATTTCCCTGGACATTGTGAATGAGGTTTCGTAATGTCGCGCAGCTGGTGCGGCAATATTCTCAAGATCGACCTTCCCTCGATTGATCTACCGATCCCCGGGTGGAATTGACGATAGTCGTGAAAGGAACACACACGAACCGATATTTCTATTCTCAGGGACTCACGGAGTTCGTCTTCTAGTGTTCTATCGCATTGCCTTTTGTGATATCATTCCACGATCATTTTCATTTTCCATTCGTGTTGCACACACTTCTCCCAACTTCTATTTTAAATTCACACATTTATCAAATAATACTTCAACATCAACATAACACAGTTCTTTTCTATCTATGTCACCGATATTGATCACTCAGCGAGAGAGAGAGAGATCCGTTATCTTAAAATGAAGTTTGCATATCGATTTCTATCTCACGATTTTACATTACGAAAAATTACAATTTATTTCTACATTAAATTCTTAAAATGAGAATTTTCTCTGAATTTTATTTTTATGCAACTGAAAAAAGTGACTTCACTAAATAGAATAATTACAGAGAATAATTACAATTTAGTGAATAAATTTTTCAGAAGTCAAAAAATTGAAATTTAGCTATAATCTCAAAATAATGTCATGATTATAATCATTTTGCAAATATATTCCTAATTTACACAAGACTCTTTTTGTGAAAAGAAAACTTTTGCCTAGGTCGTGCAGACGTATTCTTATCTTACATAAAACCAATTGACGGAGACCTTCAATTGAACAAATTCAGCATCAGATGATCTCACGCGTTTGCTAATGTCCTGCTTTTCGATTGACTCTCACGATCGGATAATTCCAGTTTCTCGCTGTAAAGAGTAGTCTTGGGTTTTCCTTCTAGTTTTCTATTTTATATATTATATAGTATTCTAGACACTGTTACTGAGTATTTGTATATATACACATAAACTACGTGATCTTTGGAGAAGCGAAAGAAAACACACTTTTGCAGAAGAGAGAGAAGATGCATTGTTGGTATGCGTCGCGATGGTTTGCCTTCAACCTTTAGGAGTTTTACATCCTGGATTTCTCGAGTTCTCCAAGTCTTTAAAATAAGTTTCTCTCTCGAGATCTGGAATAAAGAAGAAGATACCCCGTTGCATCTGACAGCGGCAAATGTAAGGTCCTTGGCGTGAAGCTGAAGTCTGTGGTGTGCTGGATAGTAATACGAGAAAGAAAATACAGCGTTTAGTGATGGTTCATGGAATTATGCATTGGGTCTCAACCGCAAAACGATAGATGACGGCGGTAGAGCCTTTAGTGGCAATTATGTCGCGTGACTTGAATGTAAGATGAAATTCCCGCTAGGCCACGGAAGCCGTCCAAGCAAACTTGACGTATTTACGCAAATAAACTATCGGCTGATCGAAACGCGGTTGGGTTCGCGAGGTCTGCGAATTTCTTGGAAACAAGCGGCATGTTTGTGTTTCCATAGTCTTTTTTTTTTTATTCCCATCCCAGCTGATTGGAATTCTAGGAAGGTATTTTTATATAATACCTATAGCTCTTTGAATACGGGAAAAAGTGGATCGTACGATCCGAGGGGAAAAATTATTTTGCAATACGATTTGATTTTCTAACAAACATCTCTGACCTAACCATTTCTCTTTTTTTCTGTTTCAGGTAAGCCAAAGTTCTGATCAAATGTCACACGTGGTAAGAAACTGTTAGTTTTTTTTAGTAAACTGAATTCCACTTTCCCAGTGGTTCACAATATTAACTTTATTTCGGAGCAGATAACTATTAAGGGATGGGTTTGGTGTATAATTTGCCCTTGGGCCCGTGGGTGGCTGGTCGACTCTTGTATTCCTTGGTGCAGGATTGGTCGGACGTCTGACAGTTGACGGATGACGAGGCGGCCTTTCGGTTCCCTTTTTACGCCCTCGGCACGGTTTTAGTCTGCGAGGAGAACTTAGTTTCAAACCTTCATTATTATATATCTGGCTGGCTAGAGTTGAACGCATAACGGGATTATTAACTAAAATGGGCGCATAAGTCACTCATTTTTTTTTGTTCCCTCTTTTCTTTCTTCTTGTTCTTTTGCTTCGCGTCTCGACGATGCGAAACAAATCACGATATCGGAAGGGTCGCTCATCCGCGCTGGAATCGAGATCGTCGATTTGTGCTGAAGATTAGAGTGTAGTATCCCCCCTTTTAACATCCTTGCCGCATAGATGAACAATCTTTTCAAGTGAAGTGCATTTTCTGCGCACTTTGCGCAATTCAAAGCACCGATATAGCACCATCTTGAGCTACACTTGTCTTGAAAATTATCACGAACCTCTCATCTCGAGAGAGTGTCTTCCAGAGAAGTACTGGTCACTATATATACAACTTGGCTCTAATTAGAGCCATTCGTATCGATCTGATTCTGATTTATCACAAGATGCCTTATATACAGAAGGAAGTGATGAAACTAACACTTTGAGAATTATCTTCGTAATGTCTCCTTTCCTCGTTCACCAATCAAGAGTCCGCAGTAATTGGAAAGAAAAGTTTTTAAAAAATCCATAATCGAAGACGTTTTCAGAAGACGGAAAAAAAACAAGATGATAATGAAAAGAAACACTAGAATTAAAATTATAGCGTATAATAAAAAAGTGCGCGAGGAAATATGAAAGAAAACGGAGATGATTCAAGGAGAGAGTGAGGTGGACCAATTAGCCTCTATAACTGTTTTACGGTTGACGTCACATCCGTACAGGACGTGAAGATATTATCGGTCCATGAACAAGGATGTTGAGCTAGAAAACATTTTCTCACGCGTCTTTGAGGTCAGCCAAAAATTATCTTAGATATGAACTTGGGAGTCTAGACTCGAAGTCTAGTGAATCACAAGGTGCGGCTATCATTCCCAGCATCATACTAATTATTTTTCTTCTTTAACTCTAAGAGTCACGAGGTCATCTCCCTTGATGACGATTATATTTTAAAAACGCGACAACGCTAATATTATAAAGACAACGCGGGAAAGATTCTATACGTAGATGCGTGTTTTTATTCTCACGTTCTCTTCGCATCCGTTAAAAAAAATATATATGTCATAATTTCTTAACGCCTTGTAATAATCGCATAATACGTGATCGATATATTAAAATTACTTGGCCTTTTATTTTTCCAGCTCCTAGTCGGTCCACCAGAAATCTGGAAAAAAATTAATTATTTATAGTTGGAGAAATTAATCTTTTCGATTCGCATATTAATTCCTTGGTGTTTTGTTGCCTCTAAGTCGATTCACCAGAAGTCTGAAACATTGCTATTAAATTATTTATATTTGTTGTTGATTTTACCTTTTCGTTTATAGTTCTGCTATATGAGCAAAATTCTTCGCACCATTTAGAGAGGAGGGAAATTTAGTCGTTTCTATGCGTAATGTTAACGTTAAGAATGGCTATGAATATAGAATGATATAGAAAAGACGTAATTCTTGATGGGTGAAGTCAATCTTTGATTATACAATAAAGACGTGCGACATACGCTCTGGGCGGTCTAGTTGTACTTTTCTGTCGCTCCACCTGAGGCACGTGGCGCTGCGTCTCAATCACTCCGATCGACTCTCTAGTATTATGAATTTTTAATGCGCTTTTGTGCCGTTTTCTTCGCACTATGCCAAGAAGTGATCATTTGGGTGGTCCTTATATCTGATCAGCAAGCTGCCAAGGTCTATTATTAGCCCAACGTCTAGTTTGCAAGAAACTGTATAAATTTATAACTATTATAAAACGGCTTCTTCGGTGTTTGAAAATCACCTGAAATTGCTTTATACGAAATAACGATTAAGGGACGTGCAGCACTTTTTCTCCGCCAGGTAAAAATTATATCAAAAGCGAAAAAGTGGCAAATGTTTTTTTCTCCCCCCTCCAGGGTAAAATAAAAAAAAATATTTCAATAATTTGAATTTTTACATAACAGAAAAAAGAAGAAAAAAATTACGTTTTACAAGGTGTCATAGTTACCATCGGGGAAAATAAAATTCGATATTTTGCCGCTGGAAAAACTGGGGGAAAAACTGTCGTAAAAGTAGAAAATGTCACGAGAATCGATTGAGTAGAATTGGTGTGTGTTTGGTGGGCCATCTGTAGAATTTAAGAGGAACCCCGAAGTGCCGGGATGTTGGAGAGAATCACAAGAGATGGCAGTCTGTGTCATCCGCTGGGTGAAAACCCTTAGTTTTCATTCAAAGGGGGATGAGAAACCAGTGCTGCCCTCCTTTTTCTCCTTCAACCCCCTACTTTTTAAATCGAAAGCGCGGCAGTGACCTACGCGTGGCCTGCGCCATCATAACACGAAACCAACACCATACAGCAGGCAGGATTTATGATGGTTTGTATCGCACCGCGGCATCTAAATGATGATTCGCCTTTAAACGTAAACGGCTTATAAAAACGGTCCTACATAATAGAGTAAATATACACCCGGTTGAGTGTAGCGCAAATTATCTTGAAAAATTTCTCACCTATTTTGCTTTTTAAGCGAAATTAAAAAATTTCATAAATATTAAATTGCGAATAAAAAATTTAATTGCAAAATAAAAATTAAAAATTAAATTGCAAAATAAAAATTAAAAATTAAATTGCAAAATAAAAATTGAAAATTAAATTGCAAAATAAAAATCAAAAATTAAATTCCAAATAAGAAATGAGAAAATATTTTTTCATAAAATTAGGAAATAATTTAATAATATTTCTTTTCATATTTGGATTATAGGTTTTTATTTTTATTGATAATGGAAATGTTCCTATATTCGACAAGAAGGTTGGAAAGTGAAAGTTTAAGGATAATCAAGGACGTGAGAATATTCACTAATAAACTGTTATATACAAATACGATGTATCGAAGGATTTGATTAAATCTGCATGAGTGATCACTATAATTAGACACACCCATAAACGTTGTCATCATCTGCGCTTATTAATGGCACGTTTAGGGACTCGCTGTCCATAAAGAACAATAAATTATTGCGTCGCATGCCTCATATCATACTCTTTAAGACTCAAGTATTTTCCCTCTCATATACAAAATCACAATTCTGAACCGACAATATTTGAATAACAAACGATATGCAAATTTATTTACCCTCCCCCTCTCTTCTTCTATTTGTTGTACATATTTTAAGTAGCATTTCCTACATTACTTTTAATTGGCCCTCACCCTTTTCTTATCCTTCTCTTTTACCCTAAGAAGATGTTTGCCCATTACAAATAATGCTAAATTTTCAGTAAAGTTAAATAAATCAAAATTTTTCTACTTTATTGAAACAATTCAAAAAGTTATAAAAAAACGGTTTTTTTTCGTTTTGGATTAGATGCGGAAAAGAATTAGGAATGAATTATATGTATAAAAAGTTTCTCAATATCTTTTGGATAACATATTCTAAGAAGAGAATATCTTTTCGTAACTGCGTAAGACGAAGGAGATTTTAATTAAGACCGCCTTTTCAATGTAACATTTGATTGGATGAGCTAATCCGAACCGCAGAAAATTTAGGGGATCTACCACGAAGAACATCCCCTCCTGTACATATATATGGTATTTAAATTTTTTTTTCTTGCTTTTTTACCAAGCAACAAACATAAAAGGAAGCAAAATTCAAATGACGCCTCTACTTGGGGTAATAAATATTTCAACAGACGGAACTGCCTAAATCCACAAGCGACGCACCGGGGGAAAAAGATGAAAAACATTCTAAATAAGGGTGCGCTAGATTCTTCAAAGTGATTCCATAAATTCACGATTTCTATATACTATCAACTGTATGTTTCAATTTTTCTTTTTATTTCTTAGTCTCAAGCTATCAATGAACTTCATTAATTTGTATAGGTACTAATTCCAATAGAGGGGTTACAAAAGTTAGAGAAGTTATAGAAAAACAAATTTTTTTTTCAAATTTATTCAAGTATTTTAATTACTCAAATTTCAATTTATCCAAAGTTCAGTCGATTCTATAGTTTCATATCCAAAATTCAATGTGTTCAAATGTTTTAATAAATCAAATTTTAATTTATCCAAACTTCAATTCATTTACTCTCTAAATTTGAATTAGTAAAAATTTTAACTAATTTGAATTAGTGACTCACTTTTTGCTTTCGAATTAGTTAAATTTTACTAATAAATAGTAAAAAAAAATTTTTTTACTAATTTATTAGTAAATTTTAACTAATTCAAAAACAAAAAGTGAATACTTTACTAATAAATAGTAAAAAAAAATTTTTTTACTAATTTATTAGTAAATTTTAACTAATTCAAAAGCAAAAAGTGAGTCACTAATTCAAATTAGTTAAAATTTTTACTAATTCAAATTTAGAGAGTAAATTTCAATTTATCCAAATGCTACAAGATAGAGAAATTAATTAATTAATAATAAATAATAATAAATAATAAATTAATTAAAAAGAGAAATTTTATTTGCCTGAATAAAAATTTTTTGTGCTAAATAAAATATTTGAAACAAAGTAAGTTAGTAGGACGTTTAAACTTTAAAGTGAGAAATATATGATGACTTTTGAGATAAAGACCTTTTTTCCTATATCATATGAATGTAAGAAAACGGAATTTCAGGCGTAGGATACAAACTAGGAAAAAAAGTAGGGGGTGTTAGGAAAGGCGAAACACGTCAGGGGATGACGTCTAAATCTCCTTTTACCATTTCAATGGTGACTGCCCGCCCTTTTACCATGGCTATGCTTTGGAGGGCGCCCTTTTCCTCTCCACCCATCATCATAAGGGTGGTACATGTACAGTCCCTGGCAAAATTTCCCATCTCCCCAATTTAACTTCCAAAATAAATCTTCTTCCGTCGCATTAAATT
>JUFY01033159.1:10590-24465 GCA_001855655.1 Leptopilina clavipes
TGTACAAGAAAAGAGATAAAAAACCAAGATGGTTTCCGAAAGCAGGTACAGGGGTGAGTCGTTTCACGTGATTTCAGATCCCAATCCTTTTCACTCTCATGAATTTTCGGTTGAAGTTTTAGGCGGCGTTTACATGCGTGCGTTCTGACGCAATTATTTGTGTTGAGCAATGAGTGTAACAAGGGCAGAAGTATATAAAACGCAAATAATTGCGTTAGAACGCACGCATGTAAACACAGCCTTACTCTTTAGGGTGAAATCACATGGAGAAGTAAATAGTAAAACGTCAACCGCAAATTCATGAGAACAAGTGAGATAGAAGACAGGCTATCCTTTCCACTCTCATGAATTTCCGGTTGACATTTTACTTTTTTCTTCTTCATGTGATTTCACCCTTATGGCTTAGTTACAAAATGCAACGCAAAACGCTGCCATGGGATTTCGCCCTTACATACATCGGCACATTTCGGACGTTACACTGTAGTTCAATGTTTACTTGAAGTCGTTGTGCTTAAACCTGATGGCCATAACTATAGATGTTTAAAGACGGTTTAAATTTCAAAGGTAACTGACAATAGCGTACAGTACCGGTGATTTGTATATTGTATGTGAATGTTGAAATATGTAAGTTACTAAATTAATAGGAGTTTACTGGATAAATTACTGTGTGAGAAGGCGATATCTCTAATGAAAGTTCGATCTGTGAATAAAGTTGACAATTAGTTTAATTTTCAAAGCAATTGAAAATGAATAATAATTCTCAAATGGAATGTGAGTCAAGTAAGTACATTTGTTTACAACCCTTATAAGTCAGGTTCAGTTCTTGTTTTAACTGCATACACTAAAAACGCCTTTAAAATGTTATACCTTATTCAGTTCATGTAGTTGAATTACGCCTCTTGCTTAACGTTATAGTAGCATTGATGAACCGTAGTTTCACAAGTCTATTTCTCTCACTTATAATTATAATGTGATTGTTGGTAGATAGTTTCGGTTGGTGTAAATTTGCTCCTCAAATAATGTAATTTTCTAAAAAATTACAACAGAAATTAACAACAGAGGTGTTAATTGAGTTAATCATCAAGATTCTTAATAAATGTCTCCTCCTGTATTAAAAATATTGAATATTTTTCAACGGGCCAAAGGAATGAGGCGCAACCAAATTTTATTTATATTTTGTAGAAATGTTTTACAACCTCATATCTTTCAGAAAATATTGATTTCTTACTGGTTTTTAAGTTATAATAATTTTTTTAAGTGTTAAAGAAATGAAAAATAGTCACGGGTCATACGAATTAACCTAACTTTCAGAGTTCAAATTTAGAAAAAGTACACTACCGTCAGAAATTATCTGTTGTTTGTTCGCGCACGGCCCAAAAACATGCCAATCTTTAAATCACGATTCTTTTGTAAAAGAAAATGTCGGAAAATTAACAAATATTCCATTTAAAAGCTTATAAAATTCTATTTTAAGTAATATATAATTGAAAATTTTAATAAATCACACAAAGATTTTAGCACTTGACAAATTTGAAAAAAAATTGAAAAAAAATTTTTTTTTGGCAATTTTTTAACCTTTGGCATATTTTTTAAAATTAATTAAATTAAAATTAAATTAATTAAAGATTTTTTAAAAAATCTTATTCGGTTCGCGAGATATCATTATAAACGTCCGTGCATGTTTTTGGACAAATGCATTTGATTTTGTACGGATTTTGACTGAAAATGCTTAGACGTCTTAACTTAACTTTTTTGGTTTTAAATTAAAGATGAGACTTTAATGATGATAACTATATAAGTTTTAAATTTTTTCTGCAATTTTTAAAAAATGTGCTACAGGATAAAAAATTGCCAAAAATAATTTTTTTTAAAATTTTTTTCTTAAATTTGTCAAGTGCTAAAATCTTTGTGTAAATTATAAAAATTTTCAATTACATATCACTTAAAATAGAATTTATTTTATAAGCTTTTAAATGCTTTTAAAGCTTATATTTGTTAATTTTCTGACATTTGTTTTTACAAAAAAATTGTGATTTAAAGATTAGCATGTTTTTAGGCCGTGCGCGAAAAGCCGTACCGATAATTTCCTACGGTGTAAATTACATGATTAAAATATACAATTGTTTCTTGTGGGTTTTTTGAAAAAAGTAATAAACTAATGAAATATGCATTGTCAATTTCATTAACTATAGCAAATATTGAGAAAAACATGAGGACATGCAAAATGAATCTATTTGGAGAATTACTCATATTTAAAAAATGTAAAGGGTTAAATAAAAATTACAAATTTCCAGAGTCAAAATTCCTGAATCGGACCACAAAAATTTCCAATTTCTCGTATTAAGTTGGAAACATACAGGGTGTCCGAGGCGAGGGTGTACATATTAAAGGGTTAGAATCTTTAATGAAAAACAAGAAGAAATGTCCTTTGCAGCTTTTAAAAAAAATATTTTTTTTTCGAGTTATTCAATAAACTATTTCGATCAATCAGACGCAGCGTAATGACTTGTTAGTGGGAGTGGCCTGCCCACTTGGATGCTCCTCTACCGTAAGTTCTCAATCGAGTGAAGTACTTCTAAAATAAGTATAATAATTTTATGAAAATTAAAGTTAACAGATAAGCATCTTTGACAATCGTTTGTGATAAATATTATCTTCGAATAAAAATAAGCAAATAATGTTAACCGTAATTTTTATAAAATTATCATACTTTACTTAAAAATACTTTACTGGATTTAGAACTTACGTTAGGGGAGCGTACAGGCGGGCAGGCCACTCCCACTGCCGCTTACAAATCATTTCGCTGCGTCTGATTGATTGAATTTGTTTATTGAATAACTCGAAAAAAATAAAATATTTTTAAAAACTTCAAAGGACATTTCGTCTTGTTTTTTACTAAAGATTCTAACCCTTTAATATGTACACCCTCGCCTCGGACACCCTGTATAATGTCAAGTTTATTGATTGATGGTAATTTTAGTTTCTTTTATCAACCTTTTTTTGGATAAAAATGTAAAATATTTATTCGTCTTTTATTCTATAAAAGAAATCTGCTATTTTTATGGCATGATAACGCTTGGTATTGGTCAAAATATGTAAAGAGCGCGCATCGCGCGCCAAAAGTTGTTCTAGTATAGTATAAAAAAGAATAATTAAATTGAATTTTAGAATTCAATTTTTAATGTAACTAAAGTCATACACTAAAATATTTTTTTTGATCTTCTATGAATTACTCTAGGGCAAAGTTTATTTTGTTTATTCTTTATTTATATTTTAGATTTTTGCTCTACAGTTCACGATTTCACATTAAATATCACAACTTTATTTTACAATTTTAAAATGATTATAATATCTTTATATCATAAAAAATAATTTGAAAGTAATTTATTTATAATTTTCTTACATATATTTTTTTCTACTGATCTTTAAATTGATAGATAAGTAGTTATCTATATAAGTAGAAAAGTAAAAGAATAAAAAGCTGATGAACCGAACAATTATTGGAGCACATTTCTTTAATTTGGTTGAAAGCGACAAGTACTCTACAAAAACTTAAGGATAATTTAAAGTTTAAATAGGTAGAGAATTAGCGAAATTATTCATACTATTCTAACTCAGTATAAGTTTAAATTCAATCTCCC
Source organism: Leptopilina clavipes (assembly GCA_001855655.1). Lineage (NCBI taxonomy): Eukaryota > Metazoa > Arthropoda > Insecta > Hymenoptera > Figitidae > Leptopilina > Leptopilina clavipes. The sequence goes on from JUFY01033159.1 coordinate 14,232, forward strand.
TTTAAATTTTAACAAAAGCTATTATTTCTATTATTTTTGACAAGTAGGTGATAACCGCTCAAGTATTCTTGTATGTGTCAAGGACAAATTTAATGATAAAAAAATAAAATAAGGATATTGTTATAAATCCTCGATGCAAGAACTAATAAATGCTTCACAATGAATCTGACATTTTTGTGAAGTAAAAATCGATACATTTTTTATGAAACCAAAATCTCGTTACAGCATATCTGGAGTTACAACCCAAATAGCACAACTTATGCTACTCTGTAATTATTTAATTCTATAAAACCTACAGAATGGGGGATTAATAGAGTTTGGCTAAGTAAAAAATGTGGTGGTAATAGCGCACTGATGATTGAATCGACATTCTATAGAGGAAAAAACCTATCAGCAGGCTGATTTTCAATAGAATTTTACAGGAGAGTATTGAAAAAGCTGCATTCTTTAAATGGAGTAAATGTGTGTTACAGCTGATCAATATTAAAGGAGTTGACACACAATGGTAGAGCAATTACATCTTTAAATGTTGGCAAAATCTAAGGCAACATGGAAAAACATTTTGCAAGGTGACTATCAAGTAGTTGCAGAACAAGAAAATGACGTCAGATTAAATCTTGATTCCAGGTCTGGAGTAGAAGAGCGGCAAGCTACAAAACGCGAAGGCCTATTGCCGTGTATTTAAAAGGCACAGCTTGAAGAAGAGCCATTAATCAAATGTATGATTCAGAAGGTACCCAAGTGCGAATTTGGGTCGGCAGCCATAGTTAATAGGTCAGCCTATCTATGTCAGCCAAAGTTGGCCCGATTTTGGTTAATATTTTCACCCAAAGTTAGACCGACCGTGGCTGTGACCATTAAAAAAATAATTTTTCGATTAGCAGCCTCAGTCAGACCGCCTGACGTTAATATGGTTGCCAATGTCATGCTGACTTTCGTGCCCATGGTCGGAAAAACTTTGGTGTCCGACTATGTCAGCCACTGGTCGGCGGACGTTATCAGTTTGCTAGATCGGCCTACCATCGGCTGACAAGTTTGGTACGATCATTCACAAGTTTAGCCCGATCGACAATTCACACCTGGGTAAATGATAATGCTAGTCAAGATTTTAAAATTAGATATATGTAACCCGTTATAAAAATTTGACTCAGAACTTTATGGTTAGTTATTTATCGAAAGGATTGCGAAGTTCTGAAACCTGAATATTGGTTTCAAAAGTAGGATAGTTAAATACGTAATAGATGTGATAATATTTATATGGGTTTATTATTAACGACACTTTTAATATGGTTTAACGATAGTTTATTATAAGTAGAAATACTAAATAAGTGATTACATGAATGAACTTCTGAAAGCGAGACTGGTTTCGTAGGCCATTTTTAAAGTAACTAACTTACTAGGGAATTTCTAGTTACTTTAGATATTATAGGTTTGTTACCAACTTAAAATTTAAAATAATTTTATTGCTTTCTTTCAACACTTCCCCTGAATTAAATTTTTTTTTATTTTTCGGAGAGTCCTAATTCTTGTCTGAATTTTTCGAATTTAACTTTGTTCAGAGGTTTCATAAAAATATCGGCGAGTTGATTTTCAGTATTGATATAAATTAAATCTACAATACAACACTCAATCTTTTCTTTAACAAAGTGTAACTTTATGCTAACATGTTTCAGTCGCTTACAGTTTTCAGGATTGTGTGCAATTTTTTTGCTGACTGGTTATCTTCAAAAATTACTACAGGCTTATCATTTTCAAATAAATCATAATCGTTCACGACTTTCTTAAGCCAGCAAGCTTCAGAAACCGCTAGACTCAAAGCTGTAAATTCTGATTTAGCAGAGGATGTTGAAACATTTTGCTGTTTTTTACTGGTCCAAGAAATCGTGCAATTAAACAACTTAAAAGCATAACCAGTTGTCGATTTTCTATCTTTCGTATCCCCTCCCCAATCTGAATCAACATATCCACTTAACAAAGGTTCGTTAAGATCGGGTTTCAAAATTAATTTATAATTCAAGGATCCTTTAATGTATCGCAATACTCGTTTTAACGCTACAATCAAATTGTTGTTAGCAGAGTCCTGGAATCTGCTGAGTAAACTTACACTTTCACAAAGATCTGGCCTGGTTCCTTGAATCGCATACATTAGACTACCAATGATTTGTCTACTCAATTTTTGAAGCTGAGGATCATTCTCACAGTTCGTTAACAATTCAAGATTAAAATTACCCTCCATCGGAGTACTCACGGGTTTGCAATCAAACATTCCATACTTTTTCAACGTTTCTGTTAAATAATTTTTCTGACTTAATTCAGTGCGACCTTCTTTGACATTCATATTAACATCAATACCTAGATAATTCTTTACTACAACAAGATCTTTCATACGAAAATTTTCATTCAAGATTTTCTTTAAGAGAGCGACTTTGTTTGGATCAGTACTCAAGATCAACAAATCATCAACATAAACCAATAGATAAATCTTTTTGCCATTTGAGTTTTTAAAGTATAAACAATGATCGTTTTTATCCCGCAGGCACAAACATGGCGCTTTTAGATACCAGCTGACAAGGAGTAAAGTCATTCATTTGTTCGACCGCATGAAAATAACGGCCATGTTTTCCCAAGAATAAAAATGTCGCATGGTCCCATGTGTTTTTTTCGCCCTAGGGAAAACATGGACGTCACTTTCATACAAGTCGAACAAATGAACGACTTTTACTCCCTGTCGTCTGCTATCTGAAATCGCCACGTTCACTCGTGCCCCAAAATTCACCGTAAAGAAATGGCTGCCTTTGGTTCCTTGTTGCTTAATATACTATTTCTGATCTGGTAAATCCTTCTTTTTTCATTAAATTATCGAATTTCGTGTTCCAACACTTAGGAGATTTTTTTAAACCATAGATTGATTTGTTGAGCTTGCACAATGTTTTGCTATTATCTCTTGTTTTACCTGGTAATGACATAGAAACTTCTTTGGTTATGTCGCCGTTCAAAAAGGCACTTTTAACATCTATTTGATACACATGTTTACGCAAAACACTAGCTATTGACAATAAGATTCGAAAAGTTACCAATTTTGCTACAGGTGAATATATGTCATACAAGCCATAATCACAATCTTGTTGAAAACCACGTGCCACTAAACGAGCTTTGAAATCATTTTCACCTTTTATCTTAAATACCCATTTGCTCTGTATAACCTTTTTATCAATGGGCCATGGTACTTCGTCCCACGTATTATTTTCACTTAAAACACTCAACTCGTTGTCGATTGCTTTTATCCACTTGTCACTATTTTTACCATTAATTGCCTCTTCATAAGTGATGGGATTTTCGCTGGCTGAGAAGAAACTAGTATCGGTCATGTCGTAATCCTTCATCCACGCCGGTTTGTTGATTTGTCTCTTTCCTGGCCTTGCATCTCTATTTTGTTCGACATCATCATCTTGAATTTGGCTGGCATCTTCAAAGGATTCACTGCTGTCACTTGTTTCGAGAACTTCAGGTTCCACATCTGAAGTGTCATCGTTTTGAAGGTCACTCGCTTCTTCTTCTTCGTCACTGTTAACAATATTCAATGAAATTGTTTTATTTATGTCACTGTTTTCTCTTTTAGGTAATAACGCGATGTCTCGATGTATTTCAACTTTTTCTTTTGATGGAAAATAAACTCTGTATCCTTTAGTGTCTTCGCTGTAGCCTACAAAAGTTCCGAATTCGCTTTTAAGATCCAACTTGAGACGTTTCTGTTTCGGAATATGAACACCGACTGTTACTCCAAATTCTATGAGTGAATTCACGTTGTAATCTTTTTTGTACCATACTTGATAAGGTGTCTTACCTGCTTGTGGACTACTTCCTGCTCTGTTTAGAGTGAAAGCAGTGGAGTTTGCGGCCTCTACCCAAAATTTTTTGTCTAAATCTTTACTTTGCAACATGGTTCGAACTGCCTCCACAATTGTTCTCATCTCCCGTTCGGCTCGCCCATTCTGTTGAGGAGTGTAGGCGCAAGTCTTTTCATGGCGAATTCCATAATTATTAAGCACATCTGATACATCCGAATTCACTATCTCTAATCCATTATCTGTTCGAATAGTTATTATCCGATTGTCTGTCACGTTCTTAGCAAGTGGGATGAAAATTCTCAATTTATTTTTTACTTCGGATTTATTTTTGAGAAAATAAACATGTCTGAATCCTGAATGATCATCCTTAAAGAGGAGAAAATATTTCGCTCCCCCTAAAGAATCTGTTTCAAAAGGTCCACACAAGTCTGCATGGATTAACTCACATGTTTTTGTTGCTCTTGATTTACTTGTCGGAAAAGGCAATCTATGTTGTTTACCTTTTAGACAATCTGTACAGCAGGGTTTTTGTTCATCTTTGAATTTTATTTTCATTTGATTCAAAAATTCTTTAACTTGATTGAAATTAATGTGAGCCAATCTTTTATGCCATTCAGTAAGACTTAGTACAATATTGCAACACGAGTAATCATTTTTATTTAATTCAAGATTTTTTTGGATTTTAAATTGCATTTTATAGAGATTACCTTGTCTTTCTGCTATCGATGCAATTTCGTATCTTTCGTTCAACAACTCACACTTAACCTTATCAGACCGCAAATTGTATCCTTTATCCAGTGCTGTACTTAGTGAAAACAAATTTGCTGCAAGATCTGGTACGAAGAGCACATTGTGAAGTTCCGTTGTGATCCAATCCTTTTCGTTCCACGCTTGGACTTGAACTGTTCCGACTCCTTGAATTTCGAGTAAATTCCCGTTTCCCACCTTGACGTGTTTCTTGTTCACTGATTTTTCAATCGATTTAAACTGATCTATGTCAAAACACATGTGTTCACTTGCACCACTGTCCAACCACCACCTTTTCTCGTTCAGTTGCTCTTTATTTGCTAATAATGTAATGTCCGAACAACTTATAATACTCGATGTCACAAAAGCTTGATCTGCTTTGTTTTGATTTGTTTTATTTTCAAAATCCTTCCTTTTCTTGAACCAACAATCTTTGATTAAATGGCCACCCTTCTTGCAATAATGACAGAACTTTGAATCATAATTATTTTTTAACTCAGGGCAATCCTTTTTTAAATGTCCGGTTTTATTACATTTAAAGCATTTAAACTCGTTTTTAAATTTCACAAACTTACTTCTGGCTACCAACGCCATTACCTTCTCTTCGGTTTTGTTTCTTTCCTCTTCTATCATGAGCCTTGACATTAAATCGGTCAGAGTTTGTTTCTCTTCAGGAGTAGATTCCCACGCACTCACAAAGTGTTTTAAATTTTCCGGCAGGGACATTAAAACCTTTGTTATCATCATTTTATCGCTAATTTCCTCTCCCATTTGTTGCAGGTTTCCCTTAATTTCTTCAATATGGGATATAAACTGAGCTGCGTTACCTGACTCGTATTCGAGACTAAAAAATCGTTGATGAAGCAGATGAACATTTACTTGAGATTGATGTTCGTAAATGGTTTTCAATTTATTCCACATTTCTGCAGAAGTTTTACAGGTTAAAATATGAGTAATCGCTTTATCATCCAGTCTCGAAACGATAATATCCTGTGCCTTGGCATCTTTATTATCCCACTCTGTTGTGTTTGTCGCTGGTCTTGCCGTCGTTCCATTCGTTATGTCGTAATAACACTTTTGATTTTAAGGTTATTACTGTCCGAAATTTCCAGAGCGTCCAATTTTCTCCGTTAAACCTTATCACGTTAATTCCGGACTGATCTCCGTTTTTCCTATCCATTTTGCGACGTTTTTAATCACTATCCTCTCGATGTTTTGCACTTTACTGTACCGAACCACACACTTGTGTATTTACTGTCTATGAGAGCCTACGCACCATACCGACGCAAAACGTAAATTCTTTGTACTTTATACACCCATACTTTTAAGCCTGTCTGGGCCCATAACCTGATAATATTTATATGGGTTTATTATTAACGACACTTTTAATATGGTTTAACGATAGTTTATTATAAGTAAAAATACTAAATAAGTGATTACATGAATGAACTTCTGAAAGCGAGACTGGCTTCGTAGGCCATTTTTAAAGTAACTAACTTACTAGGGAATTTCTAGTTACTTTATATATTATAGGTTTGTTACCAACTTAAAATTTAAAATAATTTTATTGTTTTCTTTCAACAAGATGTATTTTCCAAGTTACATTTTTTAGCATTACAAAAATTTTTTTTAATCTTATTGAATTGTAGCAGTTAATTCTGTAACTAGTTAATAACGCAGTGTTTTCACAATATAAACTATAACTTTTACAGCATAAGAATAATTTTCCAATTCAAGTACAACACCACAATTCAAGTACACTCAAGCATGAGCACCTTATTCTGTAATAGAAAAGCATTTAAAAGTGTTACATAAATAATATGCACTACAATTTTTTAATAATTCTAATAATATTGTAATTTTTTCTATAATTTAGGGCGAAAATACGCGATGTACCAGATAACAAAATGCGTGCATAATTGCAAGCACTGTGCACTCCGGATGCTTAAAAATGTTAACGTATGTCCCTCATATCACCACGCAGATGTGTCCGCATTTGAGCTTACTTCGCGCAAGTGAAGATCATATGCGAAGCATATGCTACATTTAGTGCGCGAATTCATGACGATCACATGTGTGATTTTTCTTAGCTTGTAAAATTGCAAGCACGAGTGCTACTTACTGATCGCGGATATCGTGTGATGCACGTATGTAATCTGGATTACCAATTTCGAAACACTTATCACTTTGTAATTTTTTTGAAGAACTGTATGTTTCACTAATAAATCTTAATTTCTTTGTGTAACATAAAAGCAGCAGAGTGTATTGTCTAATATATAGTAGAACATTTACTGACATAGAATAATAACAATACATCATAAGCATTGAGTTTGGTAAATAGCTAGCACTGCGAAAATTGTCCAATCGATTTCTAAAGCACTGAAGATTATTTGTACTGTAGTTATTCTAACATTTTTCTAAATTTGACATTTTAAAAAAAAGCATAATGGATTACGGTTCTTAAATTCTAGCAAATTTTATCTAGCAAAGGCAAAGCAGCAAGACTTGCAATATAATAAATGCAATTTCTAGTAGTTTTATAATTTTGCAATTGTTTCTTGTGATAAACAAATACGATAGGGCATAATGTGCTGTAAAATTTTCAAGATACTAGATTCTTTATTATTTATAAATAAAAAGCTTAAGGAAAGCGTTAAAGAATGTTGAATGTTATGGAATATAATTTTTTTGGATGTTCTGTAATTCTTTCGACAACTTAAATTAAAAAAGCAAAAATAAAATCTAGCATACTTTTATTATTTATTTTTTTGCATAGAATTTGTAATTCTTGTTATTAAATCTAAGTCATTTTCTTGATATATGAAAGTATCAAAATATATTGTTCAAAAAATATTGCAAATTTAATTGATGTGAAATAATAAGAGTATTACGCAAAAATTTTTTTTGCTATTGCTAAAGCCTTGAAGAATCATTCTCTCAAATATTCTATATTTCTCTTGCAACATGGAAGCAACAAACAGAGTGGTACAATTTGTACTGCAGTTATTTTAACATTTTCTAAATTTGACATTTTCAAAAATAGCATAATGGATTACGGTTCTTGAATTCTAGCAAGTTTTATCTAGCAAAGGCAAAGCAGCAAGACTTGCAGTATAATAAATTTATACTGCAATTCCTAGTAGTTTTACAATTTTGCAATTGTTTCTTGTGATATACAAATAGTATAGAGCATAATGTGATGTAAAATTTTCAAGCTACTAGTTTCTTTATTATTTATAAATAAAAAACATAAGGAAAGCGTCAAAGTATGTTGAATGTTATGGACTATAATTGCAATTTTCAAGTAGGACAACAATTTTTTTTACGTGAGTATAAAGTAAAGCATGTTTCATATATATAATATCCTTCTTATAAAATCAGTTAGGTAAGAAAAAGACACACTTATTTATATGTTCTGTGGATAGAGAAAGAAAGAGATGCGTTAGATTGAACAAAGATACAATTATAGTAAATTCCTTGAAAAAAAGAGTGCAAAAAGCGTTAAATTTTTGTATATTTCTAAGATTGAAGAAAGATACAATTATAGTAAATTAAAGTATAATTCCTTGATTAGAAATAGTGCAAAAAGCGTTAAATGCTTGTTATTTTCTTTTGACCTTATGAAATCAGTAAGGTAAGAGAAGGACACTCTTATGTTATGTTCCTTGAATAGATAAAGTATGGCAAGCGTTAGATTAAACAAAGATACAATTATAGTAAAGTCCTTTGATTAGAAAGAGTGCAAAAAGCGTTAAATTTTTCGTATTATATATAAAAAGGTCATGCTTATGTTTTTTTAATTTGATAAAAGAGGAGAGAGAATTGTACTTTGAAAGAAAAGAGAGGGAACTGCTTTTGTATACATGCGTCTTTAAAGTTGATCCTCATTAAGAAAGGTTTTATTATTACATTGGTTGGATCTCTCTCTCTCTCTCTCTCCCTCTTTTTTTCTAATTAAAGTAAATATTTCTATTGTTTAGGGAAGGTGTATAGCCTGCTCTCCTGAGCAGCCAGCGAGTAAGGAGATTGGATTGGCGGCCCCCACCATGCAGGCGCTCCTCCTTTCTCTTTGCCTCTCGGCCCGCTAAGAAGCCTATTACCTACGGTGCTTTCCTGCCTGTACTTCTCGCAGCTAGCTCCTTTCGGCACTTTTAAAATTGTCAAATATGCTATAAACATTAACCACTTTGTTAATGTTTTATTTATTTTTAATTTGGGAACCATTCTTGAAAATTTTTTATTTATTTTTGTTTAATAGTTTAATAATTTGATTAAAAAAACTGAAGTAATGATAAAAAAAATTTGATGGACTAAAAAATAAATTTAAGATCATGTCGAAATTGAATTGAGAATCAACTGTTATTACTTAATACAATGGAATAAGTAATAACAGTTAATTCGCAATTCAATTTAGACATGATCTTTAATTTATTTTTTAATCCGTCAAATTTTTTTTATTACTTATTTTTTATTACTTTTTATTTTTTACTCATTTATTACTTATTTTTATTACTTTATTACTTATTACAATGTAATAAGTAATAACAGTTAATTCTCAATTCAATTTATACATGATCTTAAATTTATTTTTTAATCCGTCGAATTTTTTTTATCATTACTATAGTTTGATTTATCAAATTATTAAACTATTAAACAAAAATAAATAAAAATTTTTCAATTTTTAAGAATGGTCCCAAAATCAAAAATAAATATAACATTAACAAAATGGTTAATGTTTTTAGCATATGTGGCAATTTTAAAAGCGTCAAAAAGAGCTAGCTGCGAGAAGTATAGGCAGAAAAGCGCAGCACCGTAGGTAATAGGCTTCTCAGCGGGCCGAGAGGCAAAGAAAAAGGAGGAGCGCCAGCATGGTAGGGGCCGGTTCTCCTTGCCTCGTGCTCTCAAACTGCTCCCGTGAGCAGGCAAAGTAATCTTACACGGTAACAACTCTAAAAAAAATTTGTTTACTTTTTTGTAACATTACTGTAAAATTACTGTAAAATTACAATAATATTACCTGCTACTTAGGATTCCACGTGAAATTTCTACTTATGACTTTTTGAATTCGGACAAAAATATTATATATTATATTTCAAATAAATTTTAATTTAAAAAACAAAAGAAGCGTTTAAAATATTTTTCTTTTCTTAAACAATTATTTAAAAAAAATACATTCGTCTCAGTCCAAAACATTTTGCAAACTATTCTTAACATGTCCAAGTGTATAATAAACAACAAAAAATTGAAACGTGCCTAAATTGAGAAGAAAAAGAATTTTTTTTATAAAAAATTGTCATTTTTTAAATAAACATTAAAAAAATTATTTGATAACATTATTTAAAACTTAAGGTGTGTCGCTTAAAAATCAAGTTTTTTTACGAAAACTTAAAATTTTTTTGGTGCACGTTTTTCTGAACAACCAGTAACACATAAATTAAAAATTTAAACGGGATTTTGTTCATGAGGGTTTATTGCAAACATTATAAACCTAAAAACAATTTTTTCCAGTTTTTTAATTTTTTTATACACATTTTTCTCAAAAAATCGCAATATTGATGTGTTTTTGAGGCAATTTACCCCCGTATAAAAAAACAGGGGGCCGAAATATTAAATTTTAAAGGTTTACTGTCTAGTATAAA
>JUFY01033170.1:0-28608 GCA_001855655.1 Leptopilina clavipes
AATTAAAGAGACTTTAGATTCAATTAACTTAATTACTTATGTTGAATAATGAAATACTTGGTTCAAATAAATTTTTTATTACTTTAAAAAAAATATTTTATTGGCTCAAATAAATATATATTTGAATCAAAAAACCTACATTATTGAATATAATAATTTTTACAATTGATTCAAGGCATTATTTATTTGCACCAATTAAAACATTTATTTGATTTAAGTAATTCATATTTGATGCAAATGACTATTTATTTGGCACTATAAAATAAAATATTTAGCTCAAGTAAATATTTATTTGGTTCGAATACAGATTTAATGGATAATAGACAATTAAATCATTTAATTGGATCAAATAATTTTTATTTGATCCAAATAATTCTTTTTTTCAGTGTAACCAAACTTTCAATCGGACCCTGATAAATAAAAAATATTTCATATAGGTATAGTTATATGTAGAAAGGTGACAATAAATCTATATGTATGATAAAAATAAGGGAATATATATACAAAGAGCATCGATTGAAGCGATGAGTTTGCGTCAAGCCGCAAAACCATCCTCCTCGAACTTGGTCCGATGAAGAAACGAAGGTTATTCCTGGTTGAACAAACACTGGAATGAGTCGCGTGCGCCTCCCACATATTTATAGATTTTATCTCTCTTCAACTTGGTCGTGCAAGAACTTTGAAAAGTTCTCGCTCTGGTTTTAACCGAATTGCCTGTGTCAGATGAATACAGTCTGTAGCATAAGAAAGAGAGAGAAAGATATGAATGAGCTGTGAGAGAGGCGTGTGAAATGATTCACAAATTAACATTTTTTTCTTCTTTCTTTCAGTTGTGCGCCCGCGACTTAAAATATTTTGTACACTCTGAAAACAGTTGACTTGAATTGAATTTAGTTGAAGCATTTATTTAAATGAAATAAATATTTATTGAAGTTAAAGAAACTAAAACTGGTGTTGATTTGGTTGAAACATAATTTTTGCCTATAAGAAATGTTGAAACTCTACTAAAGTGCAAGTATACATGGAACTTTTGTCAGCAGGAAGATTGAAACGGCCTCAGAACTAAAAAGTGATTGGATATAAATAATATGTTGGAGAAGCAAATTTCTGTTGGCCTGCGACAATGACTCCTCCATCAGAAGGGCTAGACAGGAATTGAATCGGCCAATTGTTCGATCGGTTGAGTCTGTTATTTTTTTAATTCTTCGACTCTATCTGGCCTTTTTTGAAGCTCACTCTCGTTCTCTGTCACTCACTCAGCCTCATTCATCTGCCACTATACATATACTATGCGAGTAGAAGTGTTGTTTTTATTGGCCGTGTTTAGGGAGCGAGTCAGTGGGAACGGGGTGTTGTTTCACCCCTCCTACGTCACCACACCCTTCGATCCAACTACCACTAGGATTGCTACCACGACGACCCCGCGTCTTCATGGTCCAGAACTAAGCCGCAATTCTAGGATAGGTTATAGCCTAGATGAGGAGAGACTCAAACGAGGGGTTGACAATACTGTACTATAGAGTCACCCAATGTTATTCCAGCACGAGTTCGCTCTCTCAATTCCCCTCTTTTATCTCATCTCCTTCTCTTTCATACACCTTTTCCTTCATTTGCGGATGGTCTATTTCTCTTTTGCTCTCGTCAAGCATTTTCCCTCATCGCTGTCCCATTTCACATTTCAGTCTCCGTGTTTGAGAGGATTCGTGAGTTTTGTCGCCCGCAAAAGAAAACATCCCATTCTCTTTCATTTCATTCTTACCTTTCTCCATCTCTTCTACGAAATCATTATTGCTTTTCCGGATTTTGCTTTGCACGCCACGTATTGTTATCGACATTATCTCGCTTTCCAAATTCGAACATTGTTGCAAGCAAGGTGTGAATTCCTAGCTGCATATAAGCAGGAAATGATTACAATATAAACACATGTTTAGACTTTTCGTCATACATTCAATATCCAATTGACACTATACAGAAATAGTGAAAAAGTGCACATTCCTCTTACAAAACACAACCAGGATATATAGAAGGGGAACGAGAGAGAAAAGATATGGAAGCCAGCGTGAATATTTTTACCCAAGCGCTGTTAACTACACTCTGTTATTTTATCTCACGAACGCGGCTTTTCCACTAATACAGTTACAGTTCGGTGGAATATAAGTTTTAAGGCGTGTTTACATAGCGTCAGGGCGTGTCAGCCAGGGGCTTCCTATCTAATGGATTTCTTCGTTCGTTGGTCCGCACTTTGTGAAGCGCACGAGTTATCATGATAGCATGATACCTTCAAGACCGCGTTTTCAACAGCCGCTAATCGTAGACCAATTCTGTCGTTTCCACTCACAAAAAGTGCTAATATTATACACTGTACACTTGAAAGTATCAAATTGATTCCACATTTTTTCATCAATTTCATACTTTTAAGTTTACAGTGTATGCATTTCATCTCCACTCAACGGAGGAGCATTTTCTATTTGTTTAAATTATGCTGGCCTCGAAAACCGATTTCCTCATCTAAGAGACCACACTATTTAGTTCCTATTAAAAAAGAAGATCATTCTCAAAGGTACATTTACAAAGAACAATATTTATACTGGCATTAAAAAGGGCTCAGTTCTCACTTTTTCATCGCAAACGCACGGGGGTCATGTTTGTAGACCTTATCCGTTGTCAACATTGCGTATACAGAAGACATCTTATTCTCATTTCATTATACGCTTACTTTATTCATTCTTTGTAAATACTCAATAAAAGTCTCAATCGCTGTTGACTAATTTCTATACAACATTTAGCTGCCCTAGCTATGTAATTCAATTATGGATAGCAATTATTTTAGCTAATAAAGCTATAATTATTATAGCTGTCTATACAATAACAAATTAATTTTTCTCCGAGTGAGGATTAGGTTGAAAAGGTTCGAGTTTAAATTACATTATTTTTACCTACAAAATTTCTAAATGTATATAAATAATATAAATAATCTAATTTTCAAGTGTTTAACTTCAAATTTAATATTGTATGTGCATATAGTGAAAAATTGACATCAAAGTCAGTGTATTGAGATATCTTCTTTTAAGTGAAGTGAAGTGTTCAACGGGAACAAACAAACTGATTCGAATAATTTGTTTTTGTACGCCGTCTAAGTAGCCAATGATTTAAACAGTCTCACAAACATGTATTATATGCTTGCACATATGAATACACGAATACACAAAAAGGCACGAGACGTTGCGTAAGATAGAGCGACAAAAACATATATTTTGTTAAACAACAACCTATGTTGTGTTAGGTTTGCCAAAATACCAAAACAATACAATTCTGTGTCCGTACCGTCAACGATGCTTTTATATATATATAAGTATACTCTCATTCATCCGCAGTCGCAGATATTTAATTTCATTCACAAATTTACAACCGCGAATAATTAGTGCCAAACGTTAACTATATATCTTTCAATTTCTTTAATTAAACAAATAATGAAATTATAATTTTATTCAATATCTTTGATTTACCTATAAAATTATAATTAACATTAAAAAAGTGATTTAAAGACAATTTATTTTCAAAATATAATTACGATATTGTGATTAAAATTAAAAGACGATAATCTGATCAATAACAATAAACGAGAAAGGAATTGCCTAAGGGTAGAATTATTGAACAACTTCATGGAAACATAAGATCTTAATGTTTTAAATTTACTCCCCTGACAACGAAATCAAAGGGATGGAGGAGGATCCTGAATTAATTTCCGAAAACTGCTGTTATATTATGTCATAACTTCTTTGCAGGTAATTGATATACAAATTCCAATATATATATATATATATCTTAAAATGAAGCCTTGGTGAATGGCACGAGAAAAGGGAGGGAAACGATGCAAGACCAAATTTGTTATTACAGATGCTTTTCGTTCGGTATATTCGAGGTTGTATTTCAGGCGAAGGGAAGCAAGCCAATGGCTCAGAATCCGGAAGTTGAAGCGCGAGAACCAATTTCAGGGTGAAAGACATTTATCGAGCAACCCATAAGTAGTTGACAACCGAAATATATATATATATAATACCGTATTAATTCTCTAATATTTTACCAGAGCATCGCAAGACTACATACACATATAGTTTTTTGCGTAAATATACACAGGGACAAATGGATTTGTTTTAACTTTTTGATGAACATTTAATGTGAAAAGCGGACTGATTTCACTGTTAAAGTCGTATCTTATTCACTGATTTACGCAGGTTTAGAAGATACAAAAACTATCGGTACATCAATATTTATGTCATTATTAGTCAAGACCTAAAATTAAAAAAACGTTGCCTCAACACTGTCATTATTTCTGCAATATTGCTACAATTTTTCAATATTTAAGCAATATTTCCAATATTGCTGCAAGTTTTGTTGCTGTGTGAGCAGTATTTTATTAATATTCATAGAAAAACTGCTATTATTCACAAAAAAAGATTCTCTGCACAATTTGTTTAAATGTCAATATTATAAAATTCAAATTGTAGAAAATTGATATTGAAATCTACTGTCGCTATTTGTCTGAAGAAAAAAATATTACTTGCCGATCACGGAGCCTGTTTCAATGTTTCCTCTTCACTTGCTCAAGCTCTCTTTGCGTCCTCATTCCTCTCTTGGCAGTCTGAAACATTTTAAGGAAAATTAATATTAGGTACATTTATTATAATTTTAGTAAAGTTAATTGAAACACTTCTCCATTTACAGATATTTCATCTTTAATTTCAAATGTGCACGTGTCCATTAAATTTATAAGTACATAATAGAAAATCCCTATTACAAAGATTTGTGGAATTTTAACGAATCGACAATTTAAAAAGATTTGTAAACTTACATTAGTCAGACACAGCCTTTACCTGACCTCCATCCTAGAGTTGCACTAATACCTTTTGTAATTTTTGGAACACAAAACACTCACTCCCGATTTTAGAGATTTCGAACATTCTCGAACCACGTGTTAACCGGAAGAAAGGGCAATTTTTATAATTTCATATTATCGCAGTTTTAAGTATATTATAACGCGCACTCCCGATTTTAATTTAAAGATTAATAATTGACCAGAAAACTGTATCCTACATGTGACTCGATCGCGGGTTTAAGAAATTCGAGCACTCCCGAAGTTAATTTAGAAAGATTTGTAAACTCACAGTAGTCAGTTCAAAGAAAATAAAATTTGTAATTGAGGGTGATTTCAGAAACACACATATAGTTGCACTATACTATATTATAATTTACACTGATTACGAGTATTACGACTGAAAGAAATGTTTTTCAAAATAACATTGTCAATAAACTTCTGGATGGAAATTCTGTTTGTACTGTCATTGACTGATGACGCCATATTAGAGTGGAGATTTTTAAGTGGTGGCAGAGGGTAATTATGTCTCTTTCTATCTCACTTTCATTTCACAATACTCAAAATTCTATTTAATGGTATGTAATTTAAATATAATTATTTTACATGAATCCAAATAAATGTATTACAGATAAAAATATTTTATACACTTGTAATACACAATTTCTTCTTTTAGTAAATTAAAACTTGGAATGAAAGCGATTTTACACAAAAAAAAGTATACTATTTACCTCGTTTAGGGTAAAAATTACCTGCAACAAATTTTCTTCTAGATGACGGCGCCACCGTCTATGTGAATTAGCATTGGTCCAAATTACCGGCAACAAAAATTAAACCACTTTTTTTCTGTGATATTGGAATAACACGTGGTCGTACAAAAATTAGACGCACCAAGATAATTATTCATTATTCTTTTATATCTATATTTTAATTACTTACATTTTTTTATGTATTATTTACATTTTATATATTTATTTTATAATAATTAGCTTACATTTTTGCATTAAATATAAAAAAAATTTTTAATGTTGAGTCAAAATTTAAAATTCGCGCAATTAATTAATCAGCACCCTGAAATAAACCATTTTGCGCAAACGCGTTCAGTGTCACCAATTAGTACCACACTTTTATTATAGATAGCGGCACATGTCAATTAGTCCTAACCTCACCTATGAACATAACCGACATAAACGAACAACATTTTTATGTGTGTGTAAAATGTATTTATGAATAAAGAAATGTTATTTCATAATCAAATCAACAAAAGTACAACTTAAATAGTTTAAATAACTCATTGCCAATTAAGGTAATTTATTTTTCATCTACGAAATCGTCAAAGCCGTGGCTAAATGGATTCACTACACTGAGGTATAGGTTATAACAATATGCAAACTTTAGCAAAATTCTCAAGCCGGCACTTGGCACAACAAAAAATTGCTGTTGGCAATTCCTATAAACACTCTGTACAAGAAAATATCTTCAGTAAAGAAAGAATTTTTATTAAATCATGGAACAATCTACAAATCTGTCGATTTTTTCATGTTTCAAAACAAGTAAGTTTTATCGCATGAATTCTTATAAATTTTATTAACATATTTATGAATATGATGTAAAAAAGTAATTTTTTTAATTATAAAATAATTTAAAAATTTTTCAGTCATTCAAACATTTGAAAAGAGAATACCAGGGAGTATGTTGTTTACTACGGCGAAGTGGAATAGATGATATAGTTTTACAAAAAACAATTAAAACGTTTAGGATCTGTAGTGTAGCAACTGTAAAATACAGTAGTTCACCTCCTTCAAAAGATGAACCACCTCAAAATACTTCATCTTCATCAGATTCCAATAAAGAAGACACTGGAAGTGGCAATAAGAAAGACTCCAATAAAGAGCATGACAAAGATAAATTTATGCAGCTCGCATGGAAATTTGCGTTCGTCATGTTTTTTCAAATGTTATTATTGTCGACTTTTTTTAATTCTAAGTCACAAAATAATGAAAATTTAGTAGGTTTCCTTTTTTATTTTTATGTCACAAATGTTTATTAATATATCTGTCTCATTTTTAATATCTTTTCTTAGATTCAAACACAAGTCTCCTGGAACGATTTTGTTTATCACATGCTTGCAAAAGGAGAAGTACAACGAATTATTGTTGATCCAGAATTAGAATCAGCTATTATTATTCTTCATCCTCAAGCTGTAATAAAAGGCACGGTATCACCTTTTCCAGCTTATCAAATGACTATAGTAAATCCAGATCTTTTTGAAGAGAAAGTAAGAGCTGTGGAAAAATCTCTTGGCATAAAACCAGGTACCATTATAGAAACTTTAAAGATGACGTTTAAATATTAATTTTACATTTGATAAAACAAGAAAAACATACATATTTATAGGTGATGGTGTACCAATTTCTTACCATCGCAGATTTGGTGTTGCTTATCAACTAATAAGTGTAGCCATAATTACGGGTCTTATGATCATGATATTTAGAGGACGAAAAGGTCGATCTCCTTTTTCCTTTGATGTTTTCGACCAATTAAAACGGGCTAAATTCACATTAGTAGATCCTCTTACTGGAAGTGGAAAAGGTGTGCGTTTCTCAGATGTTGCCGGTTTAAAAGAGGCAAAAGTTGAAGTTATGGAACTTGTTGATTATTTAAAACATCCAGATCATTACAAGTCACTTGGTGCTAAAGTGCCAAAAGGTATAATAAATATTTACAATTGATTCGTTAAATACTTGATTCTATAGTTTCGTCATATTTCATTTCATTTCAGGTGCTTTACTTTTGGGTCCACCAGGTTGTGGTAAAACAATGTTGGCAAAAGCTGTAGCGACAGAAGCTAATGTGCCTTTTCTATCTATAAATGGAACTGAGTTCATTGAAATGGTTGGTGGAGTTGGTGCTGCCCGAGTTCGAAGTTTATTTCTTGACGGCAAAAAACGGTAGATACATACCGTATCATATATATTCATAATTAAATTTTATGTATTGTGTTGTAATAATTGCCTTCTTCTAGAGCACCTTGCATCATTTATATCGATGAAATTGATTCGATTGGCGGAAAGCGTCTTGAAGGACCAGCTGCGGGTCAAGGAAATAGAGAAAGTGAACAAACTTTAAATCAGCTTTTGGTAGAAATGGACGGTATAGGATCAAGAAGTGATGTAATTGTCCTAGCTTCTACTAACAGAGCAGAAGTTCTTGACAAAGCTCTGATGCGTCCGGGCAGATTCGACCGGCATATTTTAATTGATCTTCCAACTCTCACAGAGAGGCGAGAGATTTTTGAACAACATCTTAAAAGCATCAAGTTAGTTAAAGAACCGAGTGCTTATTCGTTACAACTAGCTCATATGACACCAGGATTCAGTGGTACCTAACTTGAATATGTATTTGGAAAATATATTTTCTCTTTTTTTTGTGATATCATTTTGAAATATTGTGTTCAAATTCATTTTAGGTGCTGATATAGCAAACATTTGCAATGAAGGTGCCATATATGCAGCTAGAAATAAAAAGAAGAAAGTAGATTCTAGTGATTTATTACATGCTATTGATAGAGTGCTTGGTGGTGTTGAATTAAAAAGTAACTCAATGGTTGCTTCAGAAAAACGAATGATAGCATATCGTGAAACAGGTCGTGTTCTTGTTGCGTGGCTATTAGAACATACAGACGCTCTACTTAAGGTATCAATCATCCCAAGATCAAAGTCAGTTGGATTCACTCAGCAAGCACGTGGGGAGCAATATCTCCACTCTAAAGAAAAACTCTTGGATCGGATATGTGTAATGCTTGGAGGTTCCGTTGCTGAAAATTTAATTTTTGAAAAATGCACAACTGGGAATGTAGATGATTTTAAAGCAGTAACTAAACTTGCATATTCCCTTGTTCGCGAATATGGAATGAGCTCTACCATTGGATTAGTTTCTTTTCATCCTGACAGCACAAGTGGGGTAAGTTCTTTATCTTTTTATTTCTTCAGAAGTACATGTCCAAAAAAGTGTATAAAATTTTATATTCAACAGCCAAAGAAACCCTACAGTAAATCTCTCGGAAATCTAATAGATGCTGAAGTGTCACAATTAATTGCAGAATCGTCCAAACGTACTAAACAGCTACTGTCAGAAAATAAGGATAAGCTACAAATTGTAATTTACATAATTTTTTTACCTTAATTTTTCAAAATATGAATGTTTACTGATGAATATTGTACTGATTCTAGGTTGCTGAAGAACTTTTAAAACGGGAAGTGCTGACCTACAAAGATATTGAAAAATTGATTGGACCTCCTCCTTTTGGTAAAAAGCAGTTGGTTGATTCTACAGATTTGGATACACCAATTGATTTAGAAAACCCTGAAGATCCACCAGAACCAGAAGCACCTACACCACAACCATCTCCTGTATAATTCATAAAAATTAATTAATTTTTTAAAATCATATATTTGTTGTTGAGCTTTTTAAATAATATACATACATATATAAATATGTATGTATTATAATATGTACAAAGTTAAAATTAAAAAAATTTTTAAATGGAAAGAAATTGTTTTATTTAAAGTAGAGTGTACATTTGATACTTTTTTCGCAAATTGAAGATACATACATACTTTACTCTCTTTCTTGACATAAATTCATATAATTATATCACTGAGCTTTTTGCAGCTTTCTATAGTTAAAAGCAACATACTCTATTTTATATGTATTTTATGTACATTGTGTGTATGGGTGTTATTTATTATATTACGCATAATTAAAATATATTTTATGTAAATTAAATATAACTTTATATCATACTATAGAGACAGATCTTTGTTTCTCAAAATACTATTGAAAAAAAACTTTGTATAAAAAAAATGCTGAGTTATTATTGACAAACAACCCTGTTACCATTTTATGTTCAACTCCTTAGTGCTGAATACATGAGTGAGCACTTAATTTATTTATTTATTTATTTAGAAGATGAATTCAAGTTTTATAATAACTTGAGTGAATGAAAATCTGTCTGTTTGCTGATTAAAAAAAAAAAAAATTATCCTTAAGTATATTAAAGCTTGTAATTGAACATTTTTTTATATTTAATTATACTAAGGATATTTACTTTCTGACTACAGTAAATTTAAAAAGAAAATACCGTGATATTATGCAAACTTACAAATAATATACATATATCACGGAATTTTTGTATTTTTGAGATAAAAATAAATGGAATTTATTAACAGAATAAGTATTTAGTATTTCTTAGAAAGTAACTATAACAAAATAAAAATAAAATGTGGATATATCAGCTATCTGCAGTGATAAAGAAGATAAACAAAACTTAGTTATGAATTACACTTATGCATACCTAAAAATCACCATTTCATTGAACACAATTTCGTATTTTATATCTTTTAACAAAATATTATAGAAATAAAACTATAATCACTTATGAACAATGACATTTTTCAATACTCCATTGAGAGCACGTTCCATATGCGATCCGTCCCAATAAACTTTGCCACAACTTTCACAAATGTAAAAGCATTTCACATTTTTGAAAACATTCGATGGCACCTTGTCAATTTTTATTAAAACCCCATACCTAGTTCTACACTGTGTAAGATCCAAAGTATTCTCGTTGAGTTGCCAAGTGCGATCATGCTTAGTTTGGCGTAATTTTGCTCTACCCGGATGAGATTCGCAATTTTCTTGAACAAAAACTTCTTCACATTCTCCTTCAAACTGATCATTGGCAATTGAAGGACCTGGGAGCATTCGGTAATTACGACCTCGCATCATCTTTGTAAAACTAGAAAAAAATTAATTTGTGTTTTGGATTAATAAAATACGAAATTAATAATATGTATTTTAATTATGAAAACATATTTTTCTCTTTGAGCAAAATTTACCTGTCAACAAGTGTATTCATTGTCGTTTCAATTACCCGAACGAATTCGTCTTGATTGCATACTTGACATCGGCTAAATATGTCCCTATCTGTTACTGTTATGTTAAAATGATTTAATACTTCTTTAAGCTGCTCTTCGGCTTTGTTCGTTACAACTCTGTAGCAAGAACCAGCTGGTACATTTTGAGCAAACTATAATTGGAAAAAAAAGTTTTAAAATCATGAGTTTATGTTATAACAGTTGGCAACTATTGAATAGAATTACAGAAACGCTCTTACTTTTTCATAACAACTGTTTCGTGTAAGCAAAACTCGATTTTCGGTTAAAGCTACTTTAATCGATTGATCACCACCACGATCATGTTCAATATAAACGCAATTACAACCACACATTCGAAGTTGTTTTGCTAGTGCTCCCAACATTGAATCACAAACAACACGCCACTGATGAGCTGCTATAGGTAAAACTCTAATTTCAGGACATATATCATCGACTCGTTCAACTCTAACCAAGCCACTTTTCACTTGCTGCATTCGAGATGCTTGCATTGGAAGACTGACGGCTTCAATTTGATCACCTACCTCATTCTAAAAAAAAAAAAAAGAAAAAATAGAGAATGTCATATGGTATCTGCAACACAATATGAAAAAAAAATCATTAAATGACATACTCGACTTGACGTGGCTTTCTTAAGAGCTTTCTTTGGAGACTTGTGCGGAATGTGTTGAACTTGGGCTGATATTTCATGAAATTCAATGTCCATTTGAGAGCATTGCTTTGCAAGTGCATCGTAAACTTCTAGTAAGCAATACGCATCCAAAGCTATAACAAAAAATAATTTCTTCTTTACTTGAAATTAAATTTAGGATTATGAAACATTGTGAAATTAGATTTTTTAAACTTTTACTAACCAGCATAAATAATTTGACTTTCTCTCAAAGGTCTTCTTTCCCAGTTAGAGAATTGGTCTGATTTATTTAATCTATGACCTAATGAAAGCTCCACCAACTTACTTAAACTTTCATTTGAAAAATTTGGGTCACCAGCGTAGGGAAATTCAAAGTCGTATTCGTTGACAAGTTTCCTCCAAACATGAAGTAAATCCATGTAGCCTTGACCACAAGCTTTTACATTTGAAAATGCTGGTAAACTCTCACGCATCATTGCAATGTCATTCGCCAATCCAAAACCTAATTTTAGTATGTGTTTATTTTCAAACAAAACTAATCCTAATTCAGACCAAAGATCTTTGAATTCACTTCCCATATTTATTGTGTCTAAAATATAGACATTTGTCTCTGTTGCAATTTGAATTAAAGCTAATTCTGACTTTTTAGTTCCTGTGAATAATTTTTTAAACATTATCAAATGTTACATTATTAGAATATTATATTGTTTAATAAGAACATCTACCGAAACTTGGTTTCCATTCGGAGTCAATGCCAACAAGATTTGTTCCTTTCATTATTTCGTCAAGAAATTCTTCGAAAGATCGCTTGTCACTAACTAATTTAATATTTTCTCTCGGCAATTTTAAACTGTAATAAGTAGTTTCATCTGCATCCCAGTTTTCTGGTGCAACACTGCTTGCACCCTGATCTACTTCGTACGGAAATATTCATATTTACAAATATGTAATATATTTTAAAGCATTAAAAAATAAGCAACAATTTCAATATTTACCGTTTGGATTTTCCTTATCCATTTGTTGGACAAACCAAGGCCACTCCGTTTGAGGAACGTTTAGTAATTTCGCAAAATAAAGAGCTTCTTTAACATTTGTAAATGACAAAGTCTTAACTACTTCTATGTGCAATCGTTCATCATCGCCGACAGCTTCTCTAACCATTTCTCTCCAACTCTCCGCACCTGTACAAATAGAATTAGTTAAGGACTTTAACTAAATTAATTAATAAGGCTGAATTAAAAATAATTATTTACTGAGGCTGCCTTCAACAAATCGTTTGTAAATTAAAAACTGCAGAGCTCCTTCTCCCCGCTTTTGATTCAAATGTGGACAAATTTCAGGAGGAAGTTTATAAAGTTTAGCAAGACGAGCAACTAATTTGGACATTGGTCTCAATTGTGCGGTTGACATTTTTACATCTGGTATGTTATTCTTCCTGAAATATTAATATTTAATATAGATAAATTACAATTTTTTTTTGTAAAATATAATTAATTCTGTTAAAAACATTTTCATTTACTCTATAAAACTATCTAATGTAACTTGTATGTTTTTCCCTGGAGATAAAAGACTGTCCAAATATTGGACTAAGCTTTTTTGAATTTCTGATTGGTTCGCTAAAAAATCTTCCACAACTGTAACCTTATTTTGTAAAATAAGTGGAAGTAACAGTACTTCGGGTTCTGCAAAGAAAGGCTGTAAATTTAGCATTTCAGCATATTGTGCCGCCTCCTTATATTTTTTATCACATATCATGGCCTGAAAATTGTACAAATTTTAAATATTTTGAATCGTGTATTTTACATTTTAAGATAAAATTCATACCTCTATTATTTGGTAAAATAACTCATTGCAAGAAGTAAACTCATAAGTTTCTGCAACTATTTTTACAAGCTGCATATTTTTTTGTTTAGAAACTAATTTAAAAGCAGCTATTTTTAAGTCCACTTCCAAACACTCTTTAAAATTATCTTTTTGGGGAGCTATCCACTTTGAAAAATCCTCCATAACTAAAATAAACAAATGTGTGTACTGATAATTTAATTTAAAATGAAATTTATATTTAAACCATAAAATACTTATAATATTAACAAATGTCTTTACTTGTAAAAGAAAGGGAAGATTTTGTTTTTGAATGTGAGAAATCATTAGCATTGACTAATATTCGTAAAGTACTGAGGTACGGATTCGGTGCAGTTTCAAAGTAATCAGTTAATGTTTTTGTGACTCCTTGACTTTTCTTCCCTGAAAAAAATTAACGATACATAAATTTAATTTAAAAAAAAAAAAATATTTCAAAAAATATTTTTTAAATTCATATATTTACATAAATTCCATATGTAGTGTAAAGAATTTAGCCAAGATCTTGTTGCCTCATCAATTGAGGTAAAAATGATGAGCTCATCATCTTCTCGACGAATAATAGAGATGCCATTACTTCCAGCAAGAAATTCATTGGATAAAGTTTGATCCATATTTTATAAATTTCGTAAAAATATCTCTTATCTCTAAAATAAAACATACTTTATAAATAAAATATTTATACTAAAATAAAATATAAGTACTCTTATTTACAAGAATATATTCAGATTTCTATAAGGATAATTTAAGATACCAAGAATTGAAAAGAAATAAAACTTACTGTCTAAAAGTAAAACTTGTTAATAAATGTAATATGCGATTTATTCACTAATTTCGCATTTAGAACAAATTCGAGATGATGAAAAACCAAAATGTGTTATATTTTTTACTTTCATGGACGCGGACATATTTTCACTTAAATATAATTTATCAAATCACCAATAAATCTTTTCATTTTTTTATTTGAATTCAAAAGTTTTGATTTCTTAATAAAACCCAATGTTTTGCAAAATAACAATTTTAGTCAAATAGATTATAAATGAATGTAAAAATATATAATGTATATGTATATATATGATATTTAAAGTCTGTGTGTATGTATTTATATCAAGAAACGTTCTTGACATGCGAATAGGATCTAGATGCGTTTAGTTTAACTAGTTCACTATTGGTGCACTGCAGTCGATCCATGGGTATGAGTTGTATCTACAATAAAATTTTTGTTTTACAAAACAATTGACATTTATTAAGGAATCAAACGTTTTGAAATTCGAATACTTTTAAATAGAAAAGAAATTAATAGGTCTATTATTGGTGATTAGTTAAATTTAAGTAGAAATTCTATATTTTGTTTTGGCATTTTCTCACGATTTTACATTCCCACCCCTGTTTATGATACTCTAGTTGCATCTTGTATGCATGTATGTACATACCTTCATACTTAACTGCGTTCAACTTCTGAATTTCTGATTTTAATCTTCCAATTCTTCGTGAATTTCTAAATACATTTTTATATCAATTGATAATAATAAAATAATACAATAAAAATGTGGCTTTAAATAATCTATCAAGACGTGAATAAAAAAATTGTAATATCTTTTTATTTTGGTTAGAAATTGTATATTGACAAATATTTGTTTTGTGCTCGAAGTATAAAAAAAGTTGGAACTAACCAGAGAAATCATGAATAAGTCTAACTTACCAAAAAATTGGATCGTTTGCTCCTCTAAGAGCTATCCTGATAAAGTCTATTATTTCAATACAGTAACAAATAAAACATCATGGGAATTACCTTTGGTTGAAAATCAAAATGAGGTTAGAAACCATTTATTATTCATAAATATATTCATTTACTAATCTAATTTAATAGATCTTTTATTTAATACAATTTTTTAATATTTATATTATTCGTAAGTTAATTAAAAATTTTTTTCTTCCTATAATAAAGGCGTCATCAAAGGATAATACCAAAAAAAGAAAACTAGAAAAGGATCCGGTAATATCGAGACCAGTAACTCCAGATATGATGCAAGAGAAAGAGAGACCCGTACTTCAAGCAAAGCGCAGAATATCGTTAATTTCACAGAAAACAACAAATGAAACTCCACAAATGCGAGAAATTCGAGCGAGAATGCTCCAAAAACAAGCAAGCTTAAGCAAAGGATTAAAATCTAATTCAGCAAAAGAAGATAGTTCAAATAAGAAATCTACAGATAAAAGAACATTAAGAAACGAAAATTCTAGTAATATCAAAGATTCTAAAGATAGTAAAATATCAGAAAGTACAATATCATCACCAGTAAAACAAAAACGGAGATTTTCTGAAATGCCGAAAATCCTTTCTAAAAAGCTAGAACGAAGATTGTCCACAGTTAATTCAAATACTGACACAAAAGAAAAAAGTGTTTCTCTAAATTTTAATCGACCAGCCGAGGAAAGTTTAACACCACAAATGCGTTTAATGTACGAAAAATTAAAAGAAAGAAACTCTAAGAAAAATGTATCTTCCAAGAAATCATTAACAAGTTCAGCTCAATCATCTAGTTCAAATACAACATCTTCAAGTTCGAGCTCAATTTCTGAATCTTCTAATGTTCATTCTCCTTCTTCTTCTTCTTCATCAGCAACTTCTGATTCGATTTCTGTCTCAAACAGTAAAAATTCAGCTAAAATAAGTAACTCAGAAAAACCGTTAAATTTACTTAAAATTACAGAATCAAGTACAGTTAGTACAAGACGTAAATCTAGACTTTCAAGTTTAGATCAAATGAATGATGTAGCAAAAGCTGATACTTCAAGTCTTCCAACATTAGGCGAAGAAATGGAACCTGATGATAGAAAATCTAAAGAGAAAGTGGCAAAAAGAAAATTAAATGAGACTCTAACCTCTGCTCGAAAATCCGGACGAACAATATTTCTTCAGTCAGAAGAGCCAGGTAATGTATATTTCTTAAATACATCAATTTGAGTGTGACTGCAGTGCAATAATTCTTTAATTTCTTACTTTTTTAAATGCAGATACAAGATTTAAAATTGCAAGTCAAACTCCCACTGCTAAATATCCAAAAAATATCGCTAAACAAAGACTTGACGATATTCGTGAAAGTTTAACTTTGAAAAATAAGTTAAATGAATCGTTAACTCCTGAAAAGCATGTTAGTTTAGAAGTAAACCAAAATTACCATCCTGACGTTTCTTCAGTCATGAATATGAAAGAATTTATAAAAGGTATTATCCATTTTAAAGTTTATTTGCTTTGTTTTTAAGAAAAAAAATAAACAAATTTTTTGATAATTTCAGAACCAGGGCCAGAAGTAACTCTTTATACGAATGCAACAAGTAGAGCTAAAAATGTACGAGATAAAGTTTTAAATTATCAAAGTTCCAATGCTAATGTAAGTAAGCATGCTATGGATGACTTTAATGCCGAAGAAATAGGGCATCAGTCTGTATTTGAAAAGCTTAAGGATCACAATAATGACCCATATTATGAGGAAATGGAATGGGAACCTATTGAAGATGAAAAGATTATGTATGAGGTAATAATTCTTTTTGTTTTGTTTTGTTTTGTTTATTGTTTTCGGTAATATTTTACTTCACTCAGTAAAAATTTTGATTCTTCTTGAAGTAGAGAATAAATGTTAAAGCAAATTTAATTTCAGGTACAAGCAGTTCGATCTCAGTTATTTACTAAAACGACAAATCATGAGAATATTTTACAAGAAAATGTTCTTGAATTATCTAATAAAAAAAATGATAAAGTATTATACATCGTAGTTGATACTAATGTTTTCCTTTCAAATTTATCTGCCATTGAGGAAGCAAGAGATACCATATTTAAGTCGTTCGGAAGGCCATTTATAGTAGTTCCCTGGACAGTTATACAAGTGAGTCTCAAAGCAGATGCAAAGATTACTTTTATGTTGAACAAATACTAACGTTAATGTAATTTGTAGGAATTAGATTTTATTAAGGATGACAGATCGGCAACAAGATCTGAAAATTTGAGAATAAAATCCAGAAAAGCAGTACGATTTTTACATCAACATTTTTCAAGCAAGCATCCTCGTATTTTGGGTCAAACGCCACAGGATGTTATGAAAAATAAAGAAATATTTGAAACCATTACACCGGATGATGAAATTTTACAAAGCTGTTTACAAATACGTCATTCAGGACGTGCAGTTGTAAATTATCATTTACTTTGCTTTTATAAAATTTTTCATTACCAGAGAGAATAATATTAAACTTGTATTTTTAGGTGTTACTTTCTTATGATAAAAATCTTTGTACTAAAGCCATGATTCATGATATTGTTACTATTGGGCGAGATGACCATTTTGAAAAAATTGATTTTTTGAAAATTGATGATCCTGGAAACAGTTCGTTTTCGACGTCATTTAATACAGACAACAATGATAATACGAAAACAGCACTTGAGGAGGAATTATTGATCGCAGAAGACATTTTTGAGAAAGCAAAAGATCAACTACGGATATTTCTTTCTCCAATAGTTGTTTCAGAAATGCGTAATTTATTTGGAGATGGCTGGGAACGATACACAATTATAAAACCTCCCTGGTCGGCAGTAAACGTTCTTCAATGTGCGATAAAGCATTGGATGGCAGCTGTTAGTGAATCATTTATGAGAATAGCCGATTCAATTCTTAAAGAACTACTTGACATTATTAAAAATCCACCAGGTGAGTTGAGCAAAGATATTTTTTTTTAAATTATTAGCAATTAGGTAATTATAATAATTTAATAATAAATAAAATTTCAGCGGGAGGTAGAAAACTAAAAGACGTGAATTATTTTATGGGAAGATGTAGTGATCTGATGCAAACACTCAATCAGCATAAATATCCAAATCTCCTAAATAAAATAGCTGCAGCAATGGATGTAATAAAAATTTATAATTTCCTAAATCTTTAAATTTAACTTAATATTATAACCTTGAATTCAAATATGTTTTATCAGGTTTTAAGAAAAAGATGCTTGGAAGAAACTTCAAGAATTTCCGAGAAGAAAATAAGAGATGAAATTGGTTATGAAAACAATATTGCAAGACAAAATGACAGAGCTGAACTTGCTTTAGAATATTTCAATAAAGTATATGCATTCACTCGTGATTTTTGGTAAGAATGAGAAAGAAAGGAAGGAAATAAAAAGAAAAAAAAATTGCTTTATATATGTATAATTACATATAATTAATTGCAATTCTTTTATTTCAGTGGCTCAGCTGCGAAAGCGATTGATATGCCTTGTACAATTGTTTTTGAAAAGACTGAGAAAATATTTAATGAAAATTTTGTAAAGGATTATCAGCCAGTATTAGCAGCAAATTTAAATCAATTGCTGCAACTTTTAAGCTTGTATGTATGGTGCTTTACTATTTCATCTACATTATATTGAATGAAATTTTTGTATTTAATTAGTTTTGTTTTACTTTTAGAGCGTTGGAAGATATTAATGGACTAAGACCCGATCACAAGGCTATAAATGTTTTAACAGAAGCTTTAATAACATTTTTACCTGACGATTTCAATGAATCAAGTGCGGAGATAACGTCTCTTGATTTATATTACTTGATAAAGACTAAGCAAGATGTAATGAAAAGAGGTTTAATGCAGTTACAAGACTTGAGTCAACTATTTTGTCGAATGGCAAGTTTCAGGTGTAAATAATAAGTTTATATTATGTGTTTTGTTAATATTTTATCAACATTATTAAAATTAAAAACTTTGGAGTCTCAAAGATTCCGCAAGTCGGGGATTCTTGGACTAAGTATGATTATCAAGATTATTTATCATTTTGCTGTTGAAAGCAGTATATACCAAGTATTATAGTTACATACGTTCAAATTTAAATTAATAAAAAGTTTTATTTTTCCATTGAATTTTTAACATTCAAGGCATATTAAAAATGTATTCTTATAGTTGTGTGTTTTGTTCAACATTACAAACATTTATGAAAAGAAGGTTTTTTTAAAATTATTAATATGAATTTAGATTTGATGCATTTAATGCAATAACATGTAACGAGTTGAGTGCCATTACAAGGAGGTACAAAGTGGTTCGTACATTATTAAAAACTGTTTATTTAAACTTGTAAAGAAATGCAAATTTTATTTCTACGAATGCCAAATGCATTAATTTTGTACGAAGTTGTTAAAAAATAAAAAAATTTATGAATTAAAATATTTTACAAATTTTTGGTAAACCTTAAAAATACCAGATTATTATTATTTATTATTATTATAATGTTGACATTGTTTTATACATTTGCAAGATGAAACACTGATTTATTATTAGTGGAAGATTATAAAATTATAACACAGCCGTACCTTTATGATTGTCAATAGGTTTTCATTAAAGAACATCGATATTGAAATTCTAATTTTTATATAAAAAAGGAAATCCTTCTTTAGGTGGTAATAGCCAGTTGTCTTTGGCGTAATTCACATGCTTAGTTTCAATAACATGAAAAGTGTACGCATGCCTGGAAGTTTCACTTCGATTTTGATTTGATAAATGTACCGTGAGACCGTGGATTAAAATACACGTTCCTTTGCGAACTGGCACTGGGCGAAAATTACTTAAAGAGTAACATGGAGCTGGAGTGTCATATATTAACAAATCCTCTGATTTCGTATCCTTGTTTCTGATATAACGCCTATGTACTCCGCTGAGATGAGATCCAGGTGCAATCCAAAGACATCCGTTTTCCTGAGTCGCATCATCGAGGGCAATCCAAAAGCCAACAACTTTTACGGGATCAGTAAGAAGATAAGTTGCATCCTGATGGGCAATTACTGAAAAGAGTAAATAATTAAATAGCTACATCATAAACTTTATTTTCTACTCTTACTCTCAACTAATCCAAACCTTTGGAGCCTACTCCAGGATTTTTGTAAATGTACATGGACTGACAAACTGCAGGTTCTTGCAGATCCAATTGAAA
The DNA here is from genome assembly GCA_001855655.1 of Leptopilina clavipes. NCBI lineage: Eukaryota > Metazoa > Arthropoda > Insecta > Hymenoptera > Figitidae > Leptopilina > Leptopilina clavipes. The sequence continues at coordinate 20,285 of JUFY01033170.1, forward strand.
TGCCACTTCTTTCACTCTTTCATCAAAAGTATATTTTCTGAATTTTGGATGTAACCAATGAAGAGCATGTCCAACCTGCAATAATGATTTATTATTTTGTACAATTAACTTTTTTGAGAGAACTGAACTTTTCAAGTTATGTAAAACATTACCTTGTTAAGAGACACTCGTGGATGAACTTTTAGTTTACCATCGTTTTCTAAAGCTTCATTTTCAAAGAAGTAGCTAATTTTATTTGCACTGTCCAAGAAGTATCGCTCTTTACTCTGTAAATTGGATGCATTGATGAGTTTTATGATAATTGTTGTTCTTTAATTGACAAAGAGATAGGTACCTGTTGCATTCCTTCACAATTAAAGATTTTTCGTTCATTCTCGAGAGGAAGATTAGTTGTGAACTCTTCACCACATGACTTCAACTCTTCTACTTCCTCAGCTTTCAGAAAATCTTCCATAACTACATAGCCATCCTTTTCAAACTGGAATTTAAACAGATGAATAAGTCACTGCTTGTTGTTAATTTCAATGCTTTTATATTAGAATTAACATAAATAAAAAACAAGCAATTCCGATTAGATCTCTCCATGTCGCATTAACGAATAATTTAACAAGCTAGCACAAATAAACGAATTGAAGTCACAGGTCGCTGCTCTATTTCGACACAGATCAGAACAGACCTTTTCCGGGTGGCAAAATAGTGGAACGAATTCAAGTAGAACGAACGGCATGCAGTCATACAAATAAAACGCAAGCAACTACATTTACAATGCGTACAGTTGAAATGCACTTTCATCAATTTCAAATACTACTTGTACATATATATTTCGGTGTTGTTGAGTGGTAAATAAACTGGCTAAACAAATAAATTACTTGGAAATAGCCGATGAGAATAAGTGATGGTAATAACATAATCCAATGGATCAATGACTTGTGATCTCATTATAATTCAACATCTAGATTACAATTAACATCCGGGATGTCATGAATAGTTTGTTTTAAGTTGCACTCGTAGGTTAATAATAGAGCGACTTCGATAAGGGTAACTAAAAATAGCGCTGTGAATGCTTGGCGAAAAGGTCTTATTCATATTTTTTTCGTTTGCATTATAATATTAATGCGGGTCCGGAAGGCCCCCACTGATACAAACCAGTAAGTAACTCCATAACTTAGGAAAAACGTGTTAAACATATGATATTTTTAGCAACGAAGGCATTATAAGCACACACCCCACTTAAAGTGCCTTGCACTCGCGAAAAGTTGTAAACAAATTGAAGATTATTATCTCCCGTTAAGTATACGCGTTAAGTATATCTGATGCGATGGTATTTTATATAGGACATATTATGATTCATTCTGGAATTTTTATTTAAGGAGCTATCTTTATTTATTTCGATTAAAAGATGTGAAATTAATTTAGTACTGGAATTCCTATAATAATATTTTCGCTATTACCAAGACTTTCAATGTTGCCTTACATTTTAAAAAGACGATATCAAATGAAAATTGCATATCCCTACACCTTTCCTCTCTGCTTCACTTTCCAGTTCTCAAGTACCTATTTCGGGACAAGGAATGAAGATATGTACATATACCTTGGAATTCGCAAGTAATGGAAGAGACAAAAATAACATCAAAAAAAAGAGGAAATGTAATTTACGTGTACGAGATATTTTTATTATATTCTTTTAAAATCCGGTTCGCATCCTCGAATCATATACAAGTGTACATATATGTATCTTCATTGATTCAGAACAATATATATATACATAGTATTCTAATACCAACCTCTATGGAAAATTATGAATACCTATAATAAAATTCATTAATCTTTTATAAATTGGTAGTCTGATTTTTCTTCTTCTATTTTAGCCGTGTAACACAAAGTTGCTCTTTTATAATAAAACATATCAACAATGATTTTAAAAAATGTCTGTTGTTCATTTCTTCATCTCATTAATTGCAATAAAATCAAGGAATTAATCTAATTGTGGAATAAATAAATAATTGGGTGCACGCTATATATATATATATATATCTGAAACGAGTTTTGAATAAAAATAAAACAGAATACTCTTGATAATCAGGAATTTGAGGCGAGAAAAAGGCCTTGCTCTTGAGAAGGTTGAAGATTTCTTCTCTTTGTACCAATACAAAGCAAAAGTACGCCAACGCAGTCACACTCGGAGATGACGCAGATGTCGCTGACTCTCCACCTCAAATTCCTTTATAGAAACGAAATTGTCGGAATGCTTTCTTGATCACGCAAGCTGATCAAAAATAATCTCATATTATTGGTTGTGACGACATTGACATCAACTTTCCAGGATAAATTTTGCTTGGATAAGTCAGAAATTTTTTAAATTGCATGCATGTGATTCAAGTTTAAACGTGTTAAAATACATGAGTGAATCACATGAAGGCGAAAATAGTCCTCTCGTATAACGTACGGCTCTTTTCTGAATGGACTAAACAGTTTCCTCATTCCATGTGGGTCGTTGTCAACAAGGTTGACAATTCTCATAGATTTCCACGAGCCTATGGTCACTGCCAATTATTTTAACAAATTCATCCAAATTAGCTCTCATTCATTCAGTTGATTTTTCATTTTTATCTTTAACCTAATTATGAGCTAAGAAAATGACTAAAATATGTTTAAAGGTGATGAAACATTTCTAACAATGTACAAGTGTTTCATATAAATGTTGTTTTCCTCAAGCGCCATATGAGAATAAAAAAATTATACGTGAGCGATAAACATTTATACTATCTAGTAAAGTTGATAACTCATTTATATGTATGTACACAAGTATATATTAAATGTTATTGCACTATACATAAAATAAATAATAGAAATAATAATAATTTGCATACCTAAATCATTATAATATATGTAGATGTAAATTATCCTGTTTTCTTTGTTACAAATTATTATGTCCCTTCTTTAGAATAAATTTATGCACATGAAAAATGTAATATGAATATAGGAAAAAATATTATTTAGTGACAGTTGTTAAAGTTGACATATTAGATAAGAATAATGTAACAATAAAAGTAGTACCTGTTTGCAGATGTCCTTCATGGCAGGAATATACTGGAGTATTTTCGAAGAAAAACAAGTACACGATAGGATTGAAATAAATTTAGATAATATTTGATAACAATTAATGACTGTGTGAGTTGATGATGAAGACACGTATTTAATGATTCTGTGGACCGTTCGCTAGTGGTCTAGACTCAAGAGAACAGCCAGCCAGAGCGATCAAAAGAGGAAAGTGCTCCACTGTAACTTGGCAGTCATTCTGTTCCCTTATCTGCTTGGACAAAACTTGATTTATCTCATTATTATCTGCTTAAATGAATGTTTATTACAAGATTTAATAAGACCTTTCTGTTACAATAATTTTGCGTGTTTCTTAAAATTACATTTTTGCAAGATAATATAATAGATAAAATTATTCTTTCTTTTTCAAGTGAAAAATTGTTATAGAAAGATTTTTAATATTATAAAAAATAGAATTGAAAGTTGTTGCCAATAGATATTTGGATTTTAAATTCAATTTATGATTAACATTTTCACAAAAAATAATTACTTGGTTCAAAAAAATGCGGATAAAAAATTATTGTTTATGGCGAGAGGAATAGCATAATATGTATATCCTGAGCACGTGAGTTGGTAGTGATGACAATAATAGGTCTCTGGGTTAACCAATCTGTTTGTGTTATTTTCCGCTCTTCTTGGTCTCTCTTTTACTCTCTCATTCTTATATTATATGCTATCTTTTTACATTTACAATTCAGATCTTGTATGCGAATTTTACATAGGTACTCGTTTTTCTGAAAAGTAATCAGTGAGATTTTGCTGATCGATAAATGAAAGCACCTTTAATAAATTACATTACTGACCATCACATACTCTTTTTTGTTTTGTTTTCTTTGAATTCTGGATTTATAACACTGAAATGTTTGTGATAAATGCAATGAATTATGACATTGATTACTTTGATTATCTTAGGCAAATGTTGTTCAAGTGAATGATTTCAGTTGCACTGGATTGTCCTCTGCTGTATTGTCATAGGAACTGATTTTTAAGTACACCGGACCGGACCGACCGGGTCGAGAAGTCGTGGTAGGGAACTCTGACTGACAATCGACAGTCGTTCACTATCTGAGTAGTAGTACGCTCGGTGTCACGGTGGAAACTTCTCCCTTTCACTATTATCCCAACAACCCCTTATTTTCTTCTGCCTCCAGTGTTCTTTGATACTTTTTTTCTTTTCATTTAAATATCAGATAATAAGTAAGTAAGCAACAGTAGAAAGAAATTACTTGTAAAGAAAATTAATATCCCTTCAATAAATAAAATAATTAATAACTGTCATTATAGAGAAGAAGACATTTCAAAGAGAAATTTTGAAAAAATCTTTAATCATGAAAAAAAGATTTGTCAGTAAAATTTCTTCTTACTGCAAGTAAAAAGTATTAGAGAGAGAGAGAGAGAGAGAGAGAGAGAGAGAGAGAGAGAGAGTGTGTTTGTGTGTGTGTGTGTGTTGTGTGTGTCCATGCGTAAATGTTTAAGAGAGAGAGTGAGAGAGAGAAAGATAGAGAAACAAGATAAGAATTGTTCTCCGAGACACCTGGCGCCAAGTCACCCTCTTATCGGCCCCACTGTCGTTCACCCTCGACTCGCTGGTCAGAGGGTCAATCATCCCTTCTACCTGTCCACAACTCGCACTCTCTTGCAGTTTTGCCGGCGATCGATTTCGCAGACTACAAGCAAAACAGCCTTTGAACGCTTTCGAGAGTATAGGCTCAGAAGAAAGCTAAGAAAAATTAAAGAAATTTAAAAAAAAGTTACAATTCCCGTCAAGTTTTTGATTTATTTTGGAAAACAAGTTGAAAACAGTTCCTCTTGGAATTCATCGTGCCGATGAGGAACACTTGGCGAAAAAGGTACTATTATCTGGAAAAATTAAACGGTAGAAAAATCTGCCGTAAAGGAAAACAATTAGTCAGGTGGCCAAGGATCGATTAAAGATCTTCAAGAATCATTGCAACCTTCTGAGGACAAGAGAGGAACCACAAGTACTTTTTCAAAGGTAAAATTATCCCTTGTATTAGCTGAATTATAAACATGCACTTTTAATTTAATTAGTTACAAATTTCTATATGCAATGAGTTTTCATTTATATTTCAAGAACTGAAACACCGTCAGAATTGCATTCAATGATTTTCAATAATATTTCGAAAGCAAATTAAAGTCCATTTTGATATTGTTAAATGACAATCTACGTTCAGTGACCTTTGTTTTGATAATAATTTTTACTTGTTTTCAAGTTGTTTCCTAGCAGTTTTTTACTAGATAGTTGCTGAATTTATTATTGAGATTTTGAGCAGTATACAACTAAGTTGTTTTCATGATACGTGGACCCACCACAGGCGATTAGATATTTTAATCAAAGTCCTGTAGACAAACAATCTTTTAATTGTAAAATGTTGTACCTTCAGGGATTTTATAGAAATTCTATTGCGACATTATCGTTCCAATACAAATACTTGATCATTACATTCCAATACTTTATAATGGAGATACAATTCTCTTATTTGGATAAAACATTCAATGATACATTACAAAAACATCACTGCATCTTGCTTTTCTTTATAGAATTTTTAGCCAATTCAATTTCCATATATCAATTGTTTGTTTCATTACTATAAGTAATGTAGAAAAAACTTGAATAATTTTTATAAAACATGTTAAAGTTAGTTTCTTTTTTTTCTAAATATCTTTCGAAATCATTCAAGATAACATAATATTTAATATGTATAATCATTTGACCTCTTCTATCTTTTAGAGAATTACTCTATATTATCTATTTATTTGGTCGATGTATGTAACGTGTTTCAAATACTCATTGTGAAAGATATCAGTTTTATTAATACAAAATTTTATGAGAAATCCATAAAATCGATATGGAAATTATTTCAAGTACATTATATGTCTACCGACCAACATTTTTGTACTCATTTATTGTTAACAAAAGGTCACACACTGTCAACATCTTGACATTGAATTTCAGATAATAATTATAATCTCCAATTAGAACATATATGTATATTTTGTCTTTTAAACTATATTTATCAATTATCAATTATTGAGCCCTTAAAAGACTTCTATTGTCAATTGCAGGAGCATAATTCTTGTATAATGACAAAAAAAAAACAATGGTCAATTATTCATTGGTTGAAACAATTAACCATTGTTAACTTGAAATACTTTTAAACCTAATTTTCTTATCTTTTGTCATTTATTTTAAACCAATATCAAATGAAATAAGTATAATTTGTTTGAAATTCTTAGCGATGACGCAAAATTCGAAAGAAAGATAAAAGAAATATAACGAATGAAATTAAATTTGAGTGCGGGTTTATTACTATTCTAATCGTACATATATATGTCCACGTGGTTATTTACTTTGAACCCCTCTCCCCTCTCAAAACTGTTCACGTGGTATATATGTATATATATATGATTTCCCGCTACATCGCGTTTAAGTTTCTCAGCTAAAAATAGCACACGTTAAAAGTCTTTTTTTTTACCTAATTCATGTCTCATAATCAGACAAGTTGAATCGAACCCGTTTTTGTCATTTTGTCCAACGTATGCTCGATGCAGACTTACTTGTAATTGAGAGAGGTAGTAGGAGAATATGGAAAATTAAGAGAGGGAATTGAAGAGAAGGAAACAGCATAAAACTGAACAACACTTTTGTATGTGTTTTAAAAGTAGCCAGACTCGTTTATGGTTATTTTTAGACGTCCTTATCAGGAATGCACTATTATTAACCGCCGAGTGCATCTCAAAACAAACTTCTATACATACTAAAGTGTTAATATACCTATATGCATACATATTTTTTTTTTTTCAAATTAACATTTTTTTATAGTTAAAAAAATAGTTTGCAATCTTGTGTGCTATGTAGTACATCACGAAGAGAAATTTCTGACAAAATTACTGTGCTTTACATACCTAAAAATGCAAAATGCCAAACTGAACATCTTTTCCGTGCGCTAACACATGATAATTTTCTTTTATTTGGGGAGATGCGTTTAATGTTTAGAGTAGAGCATGACATTATGCACGTATTCACGGACAATTATTATTTGTGTAAAAGTTTCAGAAAGTACTTAATAAACACTTTCGGACTTCAGTCTCAATTAACTTAAAACTGATAAAATGTCTCTTTTCTATATCAAATTTACATGGCTCTTGACTCTTCATTGAGATAACTAATTGAAATTTTTCTTTCATCATGATCTGGAGACTACACTGAAAAAAAAATTTATTTGAATCAATTAATTCAAATTATTTGAAATATATTTACTTGATTCAAATAATTTTTATTTGGATCTATAAAATATGTATTTAATTCAAATAACTTGAATTATTCAAATCGCACTTATTTGAATCAAATAAATTTTAATTGGGTCAAGTAAATAATTAATTGAATCTAATAAATGAATTCATTTAACTCAAATAATAAGTTATTTGAAACTATTCATTTATTTATTTCACTTAAATATTTGGTTATTTGATATAAATAAGAATTATTTGACACAATTGATTTATTTTATTGATTCAAGTAAACTAAATTATTCAATACGAATAACATATTATTTAGTGCAAATACATAATTTTATGAAAACAAATAAAAAATATTTGGATCAAATAAATAATTTATTTGATTGAAAATAATGAATTAATAGAAACAATAATTTTTTTATTTGAATGGAATATTTGGTTATTTGATATAAATAAGAATTATTTGATACAATTAATTTATTTTATTGATTCAAGTAAACTAAATTATTTAATACGAATAACTTATTATTTATTGCAAATACATTATTTTATGAAAACAAATAAAAAATATTTGGATCAAATAAATAATTTATTGTAATGAAAATAATGAATTAATAGAAACAATAAATTTATTTATTTGAATGGAATATTTGGTTATTTGATATAAATAAGAATTATTTGACACAATTAATTCATTTTATTGATTCAAGTAAACTAAATTATTTAATACGAATAACTTATTATTTATTGCAAATAAATAATTTTATAAAAACAAATAAAAAATATTTGGATCAAATAAATAATATATTTATACTAAAAATTAGTGAGGTATTTTGAGAAAAAAAATTTATGTCACCAAAATATTAATTTTTTGCAAAGAGTTAGTAATTAACAATAATAATTATTTAAAATTAAAAACAAAAGATTAAATAAAATTTTCTTTTTTTTAATACTTAAAGTATTTA
>JUFY01033175.1:0-11989 GCA_001855655.1 Leptopilina clavipes
CAACTTGTTTTTAAAGCGTCTATAAAATGAATTTAAAATATTAAATCTTAGATGACAATTTAATTACAAAAAACTACCAAATGTCACATTTTTCGAAATTTTCATTTTTTTAAATGTCAATAACTTTTGGTAAAATGGCAGTAGAATGTTCAATAATGGGTCAAAAACTGCGTCTCAAAAAGATCTAAACATGGAAAGAAAAATATTTCCAAAAATCTGAACATTTTAAAAAAATATGGTCAAAAAAAGATTTTTTCGAATTTTTGAAACGTCAATAACTTTGGATTGAATTACAGTAAAATGTTAAATATTGGATCAAAAAATGCGTCTCAAAAAGATCTAAACAAGGAAAGAAAAATATTTCCAAAAATCTGAACATTTAAAAAAACTATGGTCAAAAAAAGTTTTTTTCGAATTTTTGAAACGTCAATAACTTTGGATTGAATTACAGTGGAATGTTCGCTAATAGCTCAAAAGATGCGTCTTGAAAAACTCTACAAAATTAAAGAAAAATATCTATAGATATCAATAATTTTTTTAAACTTATGGGCAAAAAACGGTTTTTAAAAGATTTTTGAATGTAAAAAAAAATTGGTTAATCTGGATTAATTTGGATCAAACTACTCTCATTATTTGTCCGCCAATGATACAACAAAAAATCGAGTTTGAAACATTTTTGTATTACAATGCTTTCCATGAGGAAGCAATATTTCAACAGTAATTGAATATTATTGATTTTTTTTATATGTATTAATTGTGAAATTGTTTCGTTTACAAGTTGAGTATAAATGTATCGGAATTTGTCAAATTGATGCGCTCTGGGAAAAATACTCAATATAGTTGGGAATTGAAAGACAATTTCTAATGGATATTTTTCATCCTTATAGTTAAAAGAAATTGAAGAAACTCAATCCTTTTTAATTCAATGCGTGGGAGAAAGCTTAAGTGCAATTCTATTGCTTTTCACCATGCAATTGAAATCTTGGCACGAGGGATCGGAAGCATTCTTCTCCCGAGTGTCGAAAGCACGAACGAGAGAGTCTCGCGCGATAATCTGTCCTTAATAGCGATGGTAGGATCTATGACTAGATGGAAGCTCCATTCCGGTTCTTTCATTCTTTCCTTTTTTTTTTTATATTACTACGTGCTCGGACTTCCAAGTTGAATGCATTAAATTTCAGACAACTAAAAGGAATGCTCATTTCAATGTATGGAATATTTTGGCAAGAAATCTCTTTTTTCGAACCAATTTTATTCAATACGCTACTGTATCATTTTTTCAAATTTATCCAATCATCTCTCTTATATTGACAAATATTATTTATCCACTAATAACAGCAAAATGAATTTCTCATTTTTATTTTTATTTTCTAATGGATAAAAAAAATGTATAAAAATAGTTGAAGGTTGAATATTTTCTGTTTGTAAAATTATAAAGCAAAACAAATAAATTGAAACTGATGTTCTCAATATAAAACGAATGGAGAGCGGTAATTTGATTGAATTGTTATTATTAATAATTGTATAGAGGTCGATTGGAAAATAATGAAAGTAATACACAAGCAGCGGGAGGGAAAAAATTTCAAATCCAAATGTAATCGAGTTTCTTAAATCGAGGTACGCGCAAACTCGGAAAGATCGACGCCTTGCAATCTAGAGGATCATTATAGTCATTATAGTATAGGCTGGCATGTTGGAAGCATAATTGTATTCAACCCGCTATGCGAATAGAAAAAAAAATTCCACCATGCCTCACTGCAATCACGATGCAGATCTTTTATATATATACTTTTAATATAGCTGAGAATATCGTTAATATTTAATCTCAATACACTGTAAAGTCAGTGACATCATCAATTATCGATAAATTATGCTCCAGAATTCACTTTTTTTTATCATTTATTTGAAAACTGATGGTTTTATTTTTCAATTGCATTTCATATTAGTCGAATTTGAAAAATTAAACTAATAATCCATGTTTGGATTTTTTTTTTGTAACGTTACCTTTTGTTGTCAATTAGTGTGCAATTAGTGTGACAACTCGGTTGACAATTTTATCAGCAAATAATTGAAAAATACTAAAACGTAAAAGACCTTCAAGATAGCAATTAATTAAAATTAATGGCCGTGAAACTTTGTTTTTAAAGTTTCATAAGTCTTCTTTTAATATCAGTATCGTTTCAACTTTTTATATGACTTATAATTAGGTTATCTTCGCAAACTGCTTTCTTTGACATCTGAGCGTGAAGAGCTAATTATTTCCATCATCCATTTTTAGACTGTTGTGTTAAATATTCCAAATGAACGTTTGAATTCAAAATATTTATCGCAGAAGTTCATTTTTTCATTTTCTAAATTATCAATCGGTCGGAAAAAAATTTATTTGAAACAAAACCAAATTGTTCAATCAACCAAATAAATGCATTTGCTGTACCAGTTGACGAATTGCGTTTGTTTTGTTCCCAAAAAAAAATTTGAGATTCTAAGGACTAAATTCTTTCTTCGATTAAAAAATTTATTAAACTCGAAGCAAATATTTGTTTGGTTCGATAAAATGATTGGTTCCATCAAATTTTGTGGCTCAAATAAAAAATTTGAGATTCAAACAACCAAATTCTTTCTTCGATTAAAAAATTTATTAAACCGAAGCAAATATTTGTTTGGTTCCATAAAATGATTGGTTCCATCAAATTTTGTGGTTTAAATAAAAAATTTGAGGTTCAAATAACCAAATTCTTTGTTCTCACATCAAAAAAATTATCAAACCGAAGCAAATATTTGTTTGGTTCCATAAAATGATTGGTTCCATCAAATTTTGTGGTTCAAATAAAAAATTTGAGGTTCAAATAACCAAATTCTTTGTTCTTCTATCAAAAAAATTACCAAACCGAAGCAAATATTTGTTTAAATCAAATAAATATTTATTTAAGTTACAGAAACTATTTAAAATAACCATAAACTTTGGATCTATATGAGAAAATAGAGAATTTGGTTCAGTAATTTTTCCCTGAGTGTAACTTTTGTACAGTGATGATGAAAAAAAAATGTCTATATATTTGTATAATTTACTTATTTTAAACTTTTAATTTCAACACGTTCTAATAGTTCAAGTTTCGAGTATATAATTTATTCGAATTTTATTTTTTGTTTCACGTTTAGGGAACACGATGGTAGGAGAACTGGTTTTCAAGGTCATTGTCCTCAACGTCAAAAATTATTTCTGATATTCTTGAATCTTGGCACTGATCAAGGAGACGTAATGATGAGATTGGTATGCAATGAGTGTAATTTTACACTCCATTATCACACGCCTTACATGAAGGTGCCGAAAGCAATTTAGCAACTAACTTACATGGAGAACAATTATATATCAAAATTTATGTTTCATTTTTCTCATATATTAAAAATTAAAAATTAAATTTTCTATATTTTCGCTTCACTGAAAAAATTATAAACTAACTTTTACTATAATATTTATATAAAGTAATGCATATATTAAATTTTAATATTTTCAGGGAATGTTTTACTATTTCCAAAAGTAAATTTCAGTAAAATTACATAGTATTTAATATTTATTTTATTTTGTATATATTATATTTTTTCGGTGTTCAATACTTTGTCATTAATAATACATCAACAAACGGATGAAATAAGTTTTCATTTTGGAATTATAAAAGTAAATCAAATGAGTAGAAAGATTAATGAATTTTTAGAGATAAAATTTTGAATCTAATTTTTTAATTTTTTAACTTTTTAAGATAAACTTGAAAGATGTTTAAAAATATTGTCTAAATAAATATCTTTCAACTTAAAGTTTGTAAATTTCGATTTTTAAAATTTAAATGATTTTATATAGTTGTAAAACCTGCTCAAGGCATGGAATTATGTTCAATAAACCAAAGCTTGATGTTTACAAGATCATTAACGACATTGTATAAAATGTATAAAATGTATAAAATGTATAAAATGTATAAAATTTATAAAACGTACGAAAAGTAAAAAATGTGCAAAATGGATGAAATGTGTAAAATTTAATTTTCCTTTTTTTATGTAATAATAATTTTAAAATAGAAAATATTTATTGTGAAATGAAAGTGTAACAAGCTCGATATTGTATTTCACGAGATATATATTTCGTCTTGGATGCGAAAGTTGGAATAAAATAAATTTTCCAATTGCATAAAAAAAGAATAATTATTCTTTGCCCATATGGAATTAAAGGATCATTTCTAAACCGGTTTTCATCGGCGCGGTATAAATTTCATGAGACATTGGATTGTAATCGATAGCAGTCTGCACCTACAAGGAAAGGATGGATTGCTTCGATCGTTGTTTGAGTTTCCCATGGGAGCCAAGAATTATGATTGATATCTCTTTGCCATTTGATACGCTTATATTGCCACTAGTTTTACACGTTATCAAAATATAATATGATGCATGTCTCAAAAGTTTCCAATCGCGAACAAAAATCTTTTCTCAAATCCCATTATTGTCACAAGAGTTTTTTACCGGCTCGGATTTTTCCTTTACAGAAAAAAAAAAGAAAACAACAACAGATGATTTTTTTTCCATTTCTATATCTCTTATTCTCTTTCTTTAATAAAAATTGAAATAATATTTTATAGTAAAAATGTATTTTATATGTAAAATTTATTTCTGGCGGGATAATTGCGGTTATTTTTTTTTTCAAAAAATAATTAGTGGTTGCAATTAAAAATATGTTAAATGGCCGCACATCATTTTCGTGTTTTTAAATTCTACAATAAGCATTGTTTAAAAAAGGAAATTGTGTTGTTTTATTTCTTTTTTCTTTGCAAAATTTTTCAGGATGAAAATAAAACTGAGGTCTTTAAGCGTGTTACTGGGGTTTATAAAATTAATAAAGTACATTTTCGGAGAACCCTTGGACTATAATGGAGCGCATAATTGCGGAAAATCTTGAATAACTAGTTTCATAATTGCAGCATATTTTTCCTAGGATAAAAGTCGACTTACGACGGTCTTTTTTTTCCGAATATGTAATAAAAGCGAGTTGTGCTTTTTCTGTCTAAAAATACCCAATGTTTAATCGTTTTTGTTTTGTAATATTATGTTTCTTATTTTCGATTTCTACGTACAATCTGTTTGGGAGTTTCTTTTTTTTAATCTCCCCTTGAAAAGTTTGTGTTTCCTGTTTTAAAACAACCTTTCAAGTAATTATTCAAAATAAACTTTGTCATTATGAAATTTTTAAGTTTCGTTTTTTTTTGTTTCTTTTCTTGAAATTCCAACGCCGTTCAAGTTTTTCTCATCTTTCGTTTCAAAAGTCGTTTGACAGATTCCGTGTGCGACAAGTGGTCGCAACTGAGAGCTGTGTAAAGAAGAATTATTTTTCGTCTCGAGTCTGTCACAAACGTGCGTCTCTTATTTTTTCAACACCAATCACAAAGGTGCAAATTGCTACAGTTACTCACGTGGTTGGGTCTTGAATAAACAAATAAAGGACCCAGAAACTCGTAATTAAGCTCGCTTTCTAGAGGCGCATTTGGAAAAAAAAAATCTGTCTCTCTCTGTCCACTTGAAAGTCGCTCCTTCGTATAATTAAGCCCTTAACATTCTTGGCTTCTTGAGTTAAAGCAGAGTGCTAGAAGACGGAACATATGAGTAGACACGTAACACGCTTATCCAATACTCACCTCGAGAACAAAATAAATTCAGATGCTTAAAAGTGTCCCCATCGTTACTTTCTTTTTAATAAGAATCCAACTGAATGTCATCCTTCTCTTCATTAAAAAGCAAAGTAAAAGAGAAACACTTATCGACTCATATAATGTCGAGTCACAATTCTCAAATTATAACTCCGATTTTTCTCATTTTTCTCATATTCGAGAAAAATTGTTTTCATTCGGAAAAAATTAATAAAAACATCTGTTACTTTTTCCGCACCAATACTCTCTTCAATACAATCTTAAAAGATTGTCGTTTGTCGTTTCTTATCTTTTGTTTTTTAATTAGATGACAAATATTAATTGCGGATAGAGTTTTTGATGCGGGGTCAGAGAAAATAAACGTATGCAAAAAAATTGTTAAGTGAAATGACACACGAAGACCGTATCGAATTATCGTCTTAAGCGAATCCGCAAATAATAATTAACGTCCCGCCGATTGAATTTATATGTCTTCGCCGAGAAATAATTACGATTCAGCATTATAATGGATTTCTTATGCTCTTAAAGTCTTAACGATTGCCAATAAGGAAAAAAAGTTTTGTAAAACGAATAGAACGTAGACAAAATCAGAATTTATCTCCAGAGAGAGAGAGAGAGAGAGACTTCCTTTGCCATAATTCCTATACTCTAGGAAATTACACATGACTATGCAACTTGTTCTCTCGATTTCTATCATCTATACTTAAAATAAAGTCAATAATTTCCCATTTATGTTGGCAAATAAAAACCTTCATCATCTATTTTTCACCTATAATCGTCAAAATTGCCGTTAAATTGAAAATTAATAACTGAAAACGTTCAATTTATTTAATGATCGAGTGTGAAATTATATCACTATTTTTAAATCATCAAAATAGGAAAAAAAAGAAAAAGAAAAGAAAAAGAAAATTGTATTAGAAAAAAATATTTTTCTCAATGGTAAATATTAAATATTTGCTATCAAGTTGATATTGAAAATATTTAATATATTTTTAGTTTTTACCCTACATAGGGAACTGTATTTTAATATCGAAACGTTCATTTATTAAAATCGAAAACAACATGAGACATTTTGTATATAGTGTATAAACGTATAATATGTTATTAAAAGAATCATAAATCAAAAGGAAAAGAAATGAAAGGGGGAAAAAAGTGAGCGCATCCGTAGTATTGAACAAATCGTGCGCTTTTCCGTTAGAATTTTTAGAGATATGTATGAGAAAAATAGAAGCACGTTGCTTAGGAAATACATGGTTGAATATTACCGTGTCCAGAAGAAACACTTTTGCCGAGTTTCCTCACAGTCGTTTGATCCATAATGCAGGAAGGTGGTTGGGTCCACCATATCCTCTTCACCTTCCTGTATCTCTCTCTCTCTCTCTCTCTCTCTCCTTTCCCTTCCGCTGCATCTCCCCACTCTCTGTAACTCCTCTTTCGCCAAAGTCAAAGGAGCCAATAAATAATTACTTCTCATAAATACATCTCCAGTGGCGCCTTCCTGCTTTTGCCACCAACCACCAAAGCGATATTTTCTACCTAAACCGTATTGCAACTTCCGCTACAAACCATCGTTCCAACCGCAACATTAGAAAGTCTATATACTTGTAATAAAGCGCAAACGGGAAATTTGTATTCCTTATTTTCAATGTGACACTTCTTCGAAATATATACACTCGAGTATTTAAAAAAAAAAAGTTATCTACTAAATACTGTTATTTCACAGCAAAATTTCCTCTTATATTTAGACTCTAAAGTATTCTTAAAGTATTCCACGTAGCCAAAAAAAAATATTCCTACCAAATTGAGAGAATTTTCCTCATTTACAATTTGAGAGGAAGCATCTAAATTAAAATATCTCAAATACTATAAGAGCTAACGGGATGAATTTTTTTTTAAATTGTAGATCTAATTGGCGGACAAATAATAAGAGAACTTTGATTCAATTTAATCAAGAATAACTAAATTTTTTTTACATTAAAAATTTTTTGAAAAATCATTTCTTGTTCATAATTTTGAAAAATCTATTAACACCTATATTTTTTTTTCTTTAATTTTGTAGATGCTTTTCAAGACGCATCATTTGAGCTATAAGCGAACATTTCATTGTAATTTTATCCAAAGTTATTGACATTTTAAAAATTTGAAAAAATCTCTTTTTGACCATAAGTTTTTTAAATGTTCAGATTTTTGGAAATATTTTTCTTTCTTTATTTAGGTCTTTTTGAGACGCATCTTTTGACCTATTAGCGAACCTTCCACTGTAATTTTATCCAAAGTTATTGACATTTTAAAAATTCGAAAAAAACTTTTTTTGACCATAATTTTTTTAAATGTTCAGATTTTTGGAAATATTTTTCTTTCTTTGTTTAGGTCTTTTTGAGACGCATCTTTTGAGCTATTATTGAACATTCTACTGCCATGTTTGCAAAAGTTATTCACACTTTAAAAAATCAAAATTAAAAGAAATGTTACTTTTTGGTAATAAAAAAAAAAATAAGAAACCCCATTGAAAATTATTAATATTTCTAATAGAAATTGATTTAAATTATTTATTTCTCTATACTTTATGATTTAAATCTAATTTATTGACATTTTAAAAAATGGAAATTTTAGAAAAATGCGACTTTTTGAGTTTTTTTGGACTTAAATTGTCATTTATGTTTGAATATTTTGTATTAATTTTATAGCCGCTTTAAAGACGTGTCGAATGATCTATTTTTGAACTTTATACGACCTAAGGGTTCATGAATCCTTTTTTAAAGGACAAAAAATTCGTTTTAGTCGATTTAAAGTTAAAGAGAAGCCAAAATTGTCGATTTTTTGTTATTTTAAATGAATTTATATTGAATAAATACTTTATTATAAAATGTTAAAGTAATATACAAGAAGAATATTCTTCTCATATTGAAGATTTTATTTTTTCGGTATTGAATATGCTGATCAACTAATTAACATAATAATAATTGAATTCTTCAACTTGTGGAATCTCTTTTGAAATTATTTTTAAAATCCATTTTTCATAATCTACTTTTAAAAATTAGAGTGCTTCTCTCTCTCTCTCAAAAAAAAATGCTAATTAAAGAGTTTTAACTAGCATTTATTACTCTCGCACAAGGATGTAATTACGATTAATAAATGAGAAGGGATCAAGAAGCATTTAAAACGTGTTTCTAAATTTTTTTTCCCCGTGATTATTTTGTTCTAATCGTGAGATATGTTGCTCTATTTCCCAATAAACTGGTGTGGATTTCGCATTGAATGTATCATGAAGATTGAATCTTGGGACCATATCAATAGAAACTGGTTTATAATGATTTCTTTGAAGTTCTAGAATCAGATCTGCAAAAACCAGTGGAAGATAATTCAAACTTGTTATCAGCTTTGGTACATATAATCTCTTTTTTTCCTACTTTTATACTTTTTTCTTCTTATCATTCTTTATCAACTTTATAAGTTTATATATAAACATATGAAAAATTTTTTTTCGGTAAAATAAAATCACTTTTTGCCAAAAAGAAAAAAAAATGAGAATGTAAAAATATAATCCAAGACAGGAAATATAGATAAACAAGGAGAAAAATTATTTCATGTATAAAAAATGCGGAACAATGAACAAAAATTGATACTAGAGCTGGTAAATTTTTTGTTGGTTTAAAAAAAATTTTTTTGAAGAGTAATTTATTTTCTACATATGCGTTCTTTTGTAAGTAAACGATAACTTTCAAGCAAGTTGTAAGTTTCCTCGTTTTCGCTGACGTTGCAAGTGAGGATCTAAGTTTACGGCTGCGAAAAATTTAAGTCTGCATTTCATCACTGAATTTTTCACTCTGTTGTTCGGGTCCACAGAATATATATATAGTACATATACTTGACTTTAGGAGACGATCGCATCCAGCTGGTGCCAATCATACACGAACTAAATCACGTTGACTAGCAGGGAACGTTGAGAGTCTCACACAGTAAAAATAAAATCTTATTTTAAGATGAGTCTTAAATTCAGCACTGCTAGCCATAATGTAAATTGTATGTAAAATCATTGCGTAAATTCAGCAAAGGCTGTCTTAAAAAAGTTGCATCTTAAAATAAGACATCTTTTCTGCCTTAAAATAAGACTTTCTTTTTACTGTGCATAAATTTCAAAAGAGCCCAAGTTTTTCCAAGATGCAGATATTTTCGAGGTTTATGAACGACGTAAAAAAAATTCCACGAACCATTTTCAATCTTTGATAATTGTGTGATATTATAATTTACCATATTGTAGAAATAATTTATTTTACTCACTTATAAGAGGGATACAATTTTTTTTTTCTTTTAAATAATGAAATAATCTTAAATTCTTAATTCTATGTATGTGTATTTTTATAAAAGTAATTGGCACACGAAACTGTTTGCTCAGAGCTTATAAAATACAGGAAATAATGAAGTTTGCACAGAAGATTGCATTTAATAATTGAGATTTCGAATTTTAATGATTCTGCAAACAATTTGTCCCACGATGTAAATGTATTTTTTATCAAAAATTATTTAATTCTTTTTCCACCATTTTTTACTCATAAAACTAATCAAAAATTCTTGCATAAATTCGGGCCTTTTTGCCATTATGCATGAAATATTTTTTCACAAAATACGATTGTTTTAGTATTAAATAATTAAAAATTAAATACATTAATTTAATACTCTTATAATAAAGTAATTACTGTTTGGAAAATTTAATTTTTAATAAAAATATCCGAATTAATGAAAATTTAAAATTTACTTCCCTAGGAAAAGAATTTCCATGTGGGGAAATATATTTAAAAATTTTTTAAGTGCATCAATATACGGAGGAAGTGTATTTGAAAATATATAGTGTTGTTATCGATGATGAATCTTTTCGTGCGAATGACTAAATCAAAATGTTAGCCGATTATGAATGATTACCATGTGCTGGTTTGACTATATATAGAGGAATATAAACAGCCCCTTGAATGGTACAGGCAGGTGAAATACGTAACAGTACGCCTAGAAAAGGCGTTTTGAAATCAAATTCATGTTTTATAAATTTATACACGTGCTGTACTCTCTGAGTTAGTCGCGTTATAAGACTTTGATGGCGTGACTGAATCGCTTCAGATCTCGCCTGTGGCTTTGGGAAAAAGCCTCCATTCTAAATAATAAGTCAATTATATGCAATCGAAAAAAAAACATTAAATGCTTCCACTACTATTCTCTCTTATTTCAGATTACACATATAGTGTCTGAATTCAAAATTGCCGGGAATTTTTATTTCAACTGATATGCGTTTTGGTATTTTTTTTTTTTTAGTAGACACTGAAACTCTGTTTTTAAAAAATAATATTAAAAAAAAATAAAAAAACAAACAAAAATACAATTCATTTTTAGTATATATACTTGTATTTTTGTAATAAAAATCAAATCTCCCAATGTTCTTTTTGTGGAAACAAAAAAACGAAGCAAAAATTTGAATTTCGCGCCAAAATAATTCTCTAACTGTCCGTCCAGATGGCATGAAGACTCGCTCATACATGAGATGAATTGAACTATTCTACACATTTTACTAATTTGCGGGAAAATAAATTATCAAAAAACATTTAGAAGAGTCTATGTAAGATATATCTGAATTAAAAATTAATAATAAAGGATTATAATAAATTTTGAAAAAATTTTTTTTAAATTTATTTTTATCATAATGGAATAAAGATTTTTAGTTTTATCATCAGAGTCTTGACTGAAAGCAGAAAGAAATTATAATTCATTCTCACCCTAAGGAATTGTTGGTATCCAGATAATTGATATTGATGTGGGAGAATTTTCAGAGAGAGTGAATATGAGAAGACGTCGGGGAAGTTTAAGGAAAAGGGGAGCCAAAGGTGAGGGGTTGATAGGAGAATATGTCTAATGTCTTATGACTCGAGTCTCATTGAAATGCGAACAAGCACAGTGGGTGAGTATCTACTCAGATTAGAATCCCACGTGTCAACCCTTTCTCCACTTCCATTCTGCTGCGACGGTTTTCGCGGAATTAAATTAATTATACTCGAGAGAGAAATGTATGCATTGTGATGCACAAAATTTCGCATATCTTTATTAAAGAAAAAAAAGCGAATATAACACTTTAAATATTTAAATACCACTAAAAAACGTTTCAACTATTTAAAACCATATTCCATACATATTTCATTTGAAAAAAAAAAAAAATTTTAAGACAAAATTTTTTCATAAATCCAAAAAGAAAAGTAGAATTTTAAAACTTTTTTTGACCATAATTTTTTATAATGTTCAGATTTTTGGAAATATTTTTC
>JUFY01033184.1:0-10157 GCA_001855655.1 Leptopilina clavipes
AAAAATATATTGAAGACCTCCACGGAATAACGATCTATGGCACAATTAAAAATGCTTACAATTTTCAACTTTGATTTGCCAAAGATAGTTATTCCAGCAAAGTATATAATAAAAAATCAATAAATTGTATACTCTATATATACAATTTTACTATTTTATTCGTTTGGGTATATTTTTCAATAATACATGCACATATTTTCATTATAATTACATTAATGTTAAAATGTGCCATATATCGTTATTCCGTGGAGGTCTTCAATTGCAAACCTAGATGATGTTGCAATTTCTTCCAAAAATCATTCTACCTGATTGGTTGCGGATAGAACTATATAAAATCATATAATTCTTTTTTTGTCAAACATTCTTGAATACAAACCAAATAGAAGAATTAAAACCTATAAACTTTTAATGTCCTTAAATTAAAAAACGGCTAAAAAGGGAAAATATGTAATTTTTAACAGTGTTTGGATAGCGCCCAGATACAAACCGATTAGAATATACAATTACTAAATGTACCGTATAAAAGCCAGATATAAAACAATTAATTGCAACACAGATAATGTAATTTTTTTTCGAAAACCGTTCTACGTGATAGGTCCAGAATAGAACCATATTTAATCATAATATTCTTTGTTTATCAAATATTTTTGCTTCTCAACCAAATAGAACAATTAAATCCTATAAACTATTAATATTTTTGAATTATAAAGCGGCTGAAAAGAGACAATATATAATTTTTAACTTTGTTTGGATAGCGCCCAGATACAAACCGATTAAAATGTACAATTACTAAATGTACGGTACAGAAGCCAAATAGAAAACAATTAATTGCAATATAGATGATGTAATTTTTTCCAAAAATCATCATATGTGATATCAATATTTATTGGATGAAAACCGTGTAGAACCACATATAAACGTAAATATTTTTCATATACTCCAACTTAGAAACGGTTATAAGTAAAAAATTATGGTTTGAATATTTGTCTATTACAACCTTGATCTGATAAGAAATAGCTCAAATTTGACTTAATAGTCCAATAAAAACCAGATAGAATTATTTTTTAATTGTTTCTGGATTGCGCCCTGTTTCAAAGTAGTTTGGCTAAAGACTAAATATAAGTTCCTGATAGAAGTCGCATACAATGTAGTTTTAAGCCATTATAAGTGAAAATAATTTAATTTTTTTTAATTTTCCTGCCTGATAGGATCCGGATAAAACCATCTAGAACTTTACTACATATTATTTTTTTTTCTTAGCTCCCGGATAGAAACCGTGTAGAGCCACATCAAACTCACAAGTGAAATTTATTTAACATTTAAAAACCAGATAGAACCGAGTACAAGACAAATGGGGTTGTATAAGAATTCTTTCTGGTTTTTGTCAGTTTTATATCTGACATTTTAAGCAGGGAAGATTAAAAATTTTACTATTCCGCCATCTTGGATTAGTATTTTTTTAATTTTTTAAAAAATGACAAAAAATTTGAAATTAGCAAAATTCTAAAGACACGAAATTAAATTTTCAGAATAATGACAAAGATTTGATTAAAAAAAGCCTGAAAATTTGAAAAATTCGCTCTTAAATCCTTAAAAATGAAAATAAAAAAACCAATTTCGAGTTTCTAAAATTTCCGACTGCTTAGTTACTTGAAATAAATGCATCTCTTGCTCCCATAGAATTAAATGAAATAAATGCATATAAGAAACTTCCTATGGGAAAAACATATGATTTCCCATAGGATTCATTATAGATTCCTATACGGCTCATATGGGAATGTAATAGGATGACTTATAGTTTCCTATATAGGATCTTATATGGATAAACTACAAAAATTTATATAGTTTCCTATGTAGGATCCTATATAGGTCAGACAATAAATTTTTTTTAAAAATTATAGAATTTATTCTAAACAATTTATAGTAACTTAGAATTTATTAAAAATAAGAAAAATATATTACACATTTTAGAAAATGTAAGAAATTTTTAATTTTTTGTCTGTTCCAGTATTTGGCCTATCATCATTTAACGATGGCAGAGTAAGTATTTCTGATTCTATAAGTAATTTTTAATAAAATATATCGCGCCATATTTAAATTAAAAATAATATTTATAACAAAATTTTTTTTTATTTTCAGAAATTCGAATTTAACTTGCGAGAAATGCAAAAAGGAATACTCAAGGAGGGACGCCTTAAAAAGGCACCTCCTGAGCCATGATGAAGCTATAAAAAAATGCAATATTTGCAAAGAGAAACTCAGGCCAGACCGACTGCTGCAACATATGTTGCAGGTACATTGCTCTGTGTCTGAGCGTACCTGCAACACATGCGGCCTTGAATTTAGGCGCAAAGAAAATGTGGCGCCGCACGAGAGGCTGTGCCATTCGAAATCCAAATTTAAGGCTTGCCCGTACTGTGCCAAATCGTTCAAACGCCAGAGCGATTTAAACGTGCACGTACGGGCAAAACATGAAGAGATGTAAGTACACGGAAAAAAATATTCTGCTAAACGGAAAGAAATCTTTTGCTAATGGCGCATAAGCAGACGTACTAAAAGCGCTACATGGAGTTTTTTTTTATTATTTCAGTGTTCCTCCGATGAAAATGGTGGACGAGGAAGAGGTGGTAGACGAGGAAGAGGTGGTGGACGAGGAAGAGGTGGTGGACGAGGAAGGGAAGGTGGACGAGGAAGAGGTGGTGGACGAAGAAGAAAAGGTGGACGAGGAAGAGGAGGTGGAGGGAGGGAAGGAGTTGGTGGACGAGGAAGAGGAGGTTGTCGAGGAAGAGAAGATGGAGGGAGGAAAGGAGTTGGTGGGTGGGAAGGAGTTGGAAGGAGGGGACTCTCCTCGACAAACAAAAAAAAAAAGGGTAAAGTTATTTACACAAAGAAGCTCAATATTTGAGGCGATTGTGTCTGAAAAGCTGGAGGAGACTGACGAAAGGGCAGTGGAAAAAACTCAAGAAGAACTGAGTGCACTGAAAGTCAGCGATGCTGCTCTCGGTGCAAACTCCGCGGGAGCGGAACCCTCAACCAGCTTTTTAGACACAAACGTCTCAAAAAAAAAAAACAGACTCTCTGCATCCAAACACTTTAGTTTGGGTGCAGAAGAGTAACAAATATTATCCGGCGCGAATTGTAACCAAATTAAATGAAAAACAATATAAGATTTTGTTTATCGGGCAGGAGACCCATCAAATTACGTGGCTCAATAAAATACAATTGTTTAACCGTCGCAAAATAAGTAGTGTAATATCAACTGCCAAAGGAGAGTATAAGGAGATTTTAATGCAAGCAACATTAATTCTTAGTAACGAAGAATAAAATAATAATAATTACAAATTATTAATATTATTATTAATCCTTTGCGCCTGAAGAAAGGGACCTTAGAAGAAAATCACTTTCAGGTTATGTTATTGTTACTTTTTTCTTGATTCATAATTTCTTTTTACTTTTTGCAAATTAAAATCAGTGTTTATTAAATATTTTAGTTGTAATGAAGACTTAAACTTTAAGAATTTATATTGACAGTTGATCCTTTTTTTATATTTTCATTTCAAAAATTCCAAACATAACCTACAATTTTTTGCTTCTAAGGTCCCTTTCTTCAGATCGCGTCACATATAATTATTTAACTGTATAAGGTAATAATTACATAATTACCTTATTTATTATTCAGCGCGGAAGTCAATTATTTATTCAAGCACAGAATCTCTCACCACGCATGTGGAGGCCGGAAAATTGTTTATTAATTAGCAAAATTATTATTCAGCGTGGAAGTCAACTATTTATTTAAACATAAAATCTTTCTTCTGAATAATAATTTTGCTAATTAATAAACAAACAACAAACATTCAATATAAAAAAAAATAAATTACCCCATGAATAATAATAATATTTGGAGTATTTTTTATTGTTGATGACATACAATATTGTTCATAAACAATTATACAATTATTGAATGTCACATAAGTAATGATTATTTCTTTATTTCATACTATTTTTATATTTTGTTTAAAAACATTTAATATAAAAAAAAAATAAATGATGATGACGATGATGATGATGTGGATGATGATTACAACATTGATGATGATACTGGTTTGAATTCTAAGAAGAGAAAAAGTGAAGAAAAAGGAAGATTTAAAGAAGCAATGAAAAGAGCGAAAAAATATGCTCGTAACGAAAACTCATTCGAAGAGACACCTGTTAACTTAAAACCACGTCAGAGTAAACTCTTTAATTGTAAGATATTTTTATTAATGAATAACTCTATTTAACTTTTTTTATAAATTAATATACATACTCATTTCAAACGCAATTTATAGTTGAAAAAGGAACATTTGTTTATGTAACGTTTACCAAATTTTATGACTAATAACTCATTAATTTAAAAAATAATTAATTTTTTTTAAAACTATTTTTTCAATCTTTCTCTTAAATTTTATTTTTTGATTCGAATGTTTTGCCAATGCATGTTTTACTACAATGATATTTTTTTGGAATTATCAAGAGTTGCGTAATACAAAAATTTACATTACAGTAGATAAGTCGGATACTGAATTCCTTACTCAGAAATCGAATGCTGAAAATGATGATGGCTCCTCATGTTCAAAAAATATAAGTAATATGAAGAAAAAATCTGATATTAGTCTAAAATCAGTCCGTACGTTAAGAAAAAGAGGTGATAATTCGCGTACTAATGCTGGTGAGTTAAAAAATTTACAATTCTTATGTTGCTTATAACTTAAATAATTAGTATAATAATTTTTTTGATTCATTAAATTGTTTAATTTTACTGAATATTTTTTTTTCTTTTTTTTTTTCTTTATTTCTTTAATTTTTTAAAAATATTTTTCCAATAATCTAAAAATCAAATAATGTGATGTTCAAAACATGTGAATTTTTATTTTCTTACATTTATTCATATGTGATGAATGTCATTGTTGATAATGGTAAAGGTTCATTAACAAAATCTTCATTTACAGAACCTAAAGACCGTAGAATTTTGGAAAATGATAATTCCTCGTGGGCATACGAATTATCTCGAAATAATGATTATGATTTTGTGGAAATCGAGTTTAAAAAAAATTAAAAAAAAAAAGATTTAGTATGGGTATCATACAAGGGGTCAAAATTTTTGCCAGCCCAAGTTTCTAGCATAAAAAAAACGAAGAAAACACTTTCTTTTTGTGTAATTTTCTTCGACAAAAATAATATAAGAACCTATAATGTTAATAAAAATATTTTTCCAATTGATTATTTTAAAATGCCTAAAATATTTAATTTAAATAATGATCACGATCTAATGTTATTAGATTCTTTCAAATTAATGAAAAAATTTTGTTTAGAAGAGCAAATTGTCGAAATCTCCAAAAAATTGGCACATATTAAATAAAAATTGTTTTATCGCCGTTTAAATGAATGTTTTGTTAAAATATGTTTTCATAAAAAAAAATTTTTCTTGTAATCATTGTATTATTCTCGTTGAAAATAAAAAATGTTATTAATATTTTTGTAAAAAAATACAAAATTATTTATAGGGGAAATGTGTCTAAAACGGCCACTCGGGTAAAATGGCCAATTCTTAATAAATCACTTTGGGATAAAAATAGACTATAATTATTGTTACTTTAATATTCTTCATCATAAAATCTACCATATTCAAGTTTTTTTTAATAGTAAACCTTTAAATTTGGTAAATAGAGTGCAATGATCTGTTTCGCCTCAAAAGACTAGAATTTTTGTTTGCTTTATAAGACATTTTTTTAGGATATAGTGTTGTAATAAAATTTTTTTTTCATATAATAATTGTTTTTTAAAATTTTTTCAATTGCGCTTGTAAATAATCATTTTTAATTATTATGATAAGAGTAAAATATAATTACTTTTATTTGCATTTTTATTTGGAATGATTTAATATTGTTAAATTATTATTCTTTTTAAAATTAAAAGAAAAAAATTTTTGCAAGAACTAATTTCACAAATATAATATTACAAATTAATGAAATGAAGAGTATAACTACATTGGTTTTATATTTATATAGGTGATTGTAATGTTCCAAATGAAGAAATTGTCATTACCAATGATTCAAGTGAAAATAAAATAATTGACAATAATGAAGAAAGATATGATAATGATCCAAAAAAATGGAAAGATGTACTAATAAAAAAAAGAGGAGAGGAATTGGCAAAGAAAAGCGAGTTGCGTAGAATCAAAGCGAACAAAGAATTTCTAGAAGAATTAGAATTCAATATTGCAATTCTGAAAGAATTAAATAAATGTAATGTATATGACATAATTTTTAGTAGGCAAAAATTTTTATTCACATTTAATTCATTTCAATTTTTTTATTTTTTTTTTTTTATAATGAATAAAATTATTGTAACTTTAATTTTGTACAATAATAGTTTTTATGCAAATGATTTCATGTTATTCATCATTATTTACATTCTTTACAGTCGATGATTGTGAAAGAGAAAATCATTTTAACCGAACTTTTATCCCAGGAATAATTGATTTGACAAATGAAGAAACATCAAACTATAATGGAAATGAAGAATGCGATGAAAAATGATAAGAAATAATTTGTAATTATTTGCAAATATTTACTGTCAACAATTTTTATCCATTTCAATGTAATTTTTTTACAATTAACTTTTTTATTATTTATGAAATTTTTTTTTTTCATTTCGAAAAACGGTGCAACTTTACAAAAATTTTATGAAATGTAAAAAACAATTGTATTTATTGAATATCTTCTTTTTTAAATTCATTAATGTCATAAAAAAAAAAAAAAAATTTTCAGCAATATTACAACACTTGTAACACATTAGTAACATAAGTTACTAATTATAATTCATATTTAGTAATAACTAATTAATAATTAACTGTAAAAAATTATTGTTAATTAATTATTGTATCTTTTTTCAAAAATAATATCCAGATTAATTGTCAGATCGCTATTGGTATGAGATAGTGTTCTCTAATAAATATTATGTAATTGTTTAATTCTAAAATATTTTATAAACATTCTACAACATCTAAATAGTTATTTCAAATGTTGATAATTTATTTGTCCATTTCTGAGGAAATAATGAATATATATATATGCCTTAGGAAAACATTCAATGAGAAAAAATTAATTTTCAGCAATATTACAACACTTGTAACACATTAGTAACATAAGTTACTAATTATTTCCTATTTAATGATATATTAAGACATTTACATCACATTGTTTCTTAGTTTTTCCATTTCATTCATTCTTCTTAAAAATCTACAAAATAATGAAAAAAATATTACACAAAAATAAATGACTGTTTCGTGAAACATTGTTTTTATATGATGTCAATATAGTAATGAATATAGATGCCTTTCGTCTTAAATTTTATTGTCTCAAAAACAAAACAGTTAACTGTTTCTTTACTCAGAAATTAATAAAATTAATTATTTAATTTATAAATCAGAAGAAAGGCACTTGTGTTCATTACTTGAATTCTTTGAATTATGAAACAATTGAAAATGTGCTGTCAATCGATTAATTTCTTCTATGTCTTCTATGATTTCTGGAATTCGTGTTCCTATTTTTTTCGCTACCTCTGTTTTCTCATTGAAGGGTAAATTAAGATATTTCCAAATTAAATCACCATCAATTACTCCTCTCGCTGGATTTTTGTAAGTTCTACGAAGAATATCTTAAAACTACATTTAAAATTTAGTTCTCTAAATTAGATAATTAGAAATTTTAAATCACTTTTTTGTAAAATAGAAAAAAGTGGTAAAAAAAACTTACCGATAGGCTTTTGGATTTAAAACAGCAATGTGAATTTGTTCAAGAAAAATCATTTTCGAAGTCAATCCCAAAGTGCTTTCATTTCCATTTTCGGGCATTTTTTTATTATTATTGCTAAAGTTATCCATATTGACTTCTATTTTAAAAAAAAGCACTTATCTTTTAACTTAATAAGAAATTAATAAAACATCATTTTTTAAAATAAAAATAAAAATAATATTTGGAGTATTTTTTATTGTTGATGACATCCCTGCTTGAAATGTCTGATAGAAACTGGATAAATCCCTGATAAAATTAGGTTTTTATCCGCGGCTATCGGAATCGAATCCGTTTTTTGTCCCCGGTTTTTATCCGGCCTATATCAGACTTTTATGCGGGACTTTAAAATACTTCTATTCGGTTTGTATGTTTGAATGTAAGAAATATATGAAATTTCTATAAGTTTTTTATACTTATTTTATGCGTAAAAATGATTATTTTAAAAATGGTTCTATCCGGGTCCTTCAGAATCTTACTCGGTTTATATCAGACTTAAATATGGAAAAGTTCAATAATTCTATCTGGCTTGTATAAGTGAATTGTATGGTCTGTATTGGGATTGTAACAGGTTTTTATGCACATTTTATGGGAAAGTGAGCAACCCTGTTAAAAAAGCCAGTTAAGAACCTGGTTAAAACCGTTTCCAAGTTGCATCCTATCAAATCCTAACGGAAATGTACCCGCTTCTTGTCCCGGGTTTTAACCTGGTTTTACATGTGTTTTATATGGGATTAAATAGAAATTATTAGTTGGTTTTTGTTGATTTTAACCGCTTTTTAATTGGGATATACTTAAAACATTTGTATCCGGTTTCTAACTGGTTTTATATGGATTCTACTCGTTTCTGATCCGGTATGTAATTAAAAAATAGTAAAAAATAATAAATTGTTACATAATTATTATATTATTCGAATCTCGGTCACTATTATTATAAAGGTAACTTATTATTAGCACAAATACACACACAAACATACACAGTATAAGATAAATAATTCTATCGCAACGGGGAATCGAACCTAAGACCTACGCACTTATAACCTAACGCATTACCCCTAAGCTAACGACGCATATGAATATCGAAGTAGAAATTACTTAGACACTTTCCTATGATGCCGAAAACTACATTATCCTATCAAAATTGTACAAAACTTTCTATTGATTCAATAGCGACTCATAATATCTTCAAAAACATTGAAATTAGGTAATATTTTTTATAAATAAATAAAAATATAAATTGGCATGTTAATTGGAACAACCCGGATTCTACCTGACACCTTTGGTACCTACACGTATTCAACATGGTTTTGATACGTATGTAAGTGATATCTATCTGGTTGAAAATAGACTTTACTTGGTTATTATAAATTGCCAATTGTTCTTTATCTATTTGGATTTTAGAATTTTTTTTTTGAGTCTGATTAATTATACGATCAGGCTCGATTTGAGGCATATATTTATTCCGTATAGAAGCCAAATAGAAAACAATTAATTGCAACAGAGATACTGTATAAATTTTTTTCGACAATCGTTCTACGCGATAGGTCCCGGATAGAACTATATAAAATCATATAATTCTTTTTTTGTCAAACATTCTTGAATACAAACCAAATAGAAGAATTAAAACTTATAAACTTTTAATATTCTTAAACTAAAAACGGTTGGAAAAAGACAGTATATAATTTTTAACAGTGTTTGGATAGCGCCCAGATACAAACCGATTAGAATGTACAATTACTAAATGTACCTTATAGAAGCCAAATAGAAAACAATTAACTGCAACATAGATAATGTAATTTTTTTTAAATCGTTCTACGTGATAGGTCCCGGATAGAACCATATAAAATCATAATATTCTTTTTTTATCAAATATTTTCAAATACAAACCGAATAGAAGAATTAAAATCTATAAACTTTTAATATTCTAGAAGTGTAAAACGGCTGAAACGGAGCAACCCAGGCAGAAATTTCCGTAATCGACCGTAGTTGACGTCCGGTCCACTACTAATGTAATACTGTTTGACAGTACTTGATTTCATAGTTTGTCCAGTATTTAAAACAGCTCCGGTTTAATACTGGTTCAGTACGATTGTCAGTATTGACTTTTCATGTACAATTAGAGGTTATGTTTTTTTGTCCAGCATTGCTTTATTACTGGTCTACTACTGGCCTGAACAGAAAATCCGTATGAATCCGTACTAACCCATTACTGATTTTCAGTACTAAGCCCAAGCCAGAGGCGTTACCTCCCGATGTTGGACACGTAGTGTACCAGTATTAAAGTCAGTATTGGTTCTCATTTTTCCGTACTGAACCAGTAATACA
>JUFY01033188.1:0-11340 GCA_001855655.1 Leptopilina clavipes
GCAGCAATAAGAGATTCGAACAACAGTCCAAATTTATGTAGAAACCTTCCTAGAATTGGGCAATCTTGAATATTCCTCCAGGGAACGAAGTCATACTTATTGTGAAGGTGTAAAACAGTACTTGACGAATAAATGGCATTTCGGGAAAGTCCAAATTCAAGGGTACGTCAGGAGAAATAATCCAAAATTCCAAAATTTAGGTTAGGTAAAATCCAAAAGTATAGTCCAAACAGCAAAATTTAAAGTCAATGATTTCCAATCTTTTAAATTCTTCAATCTTCAGAAAGTTGGCTCGAAAATTACATAAATGAAAAAGGGAATACATAAATTAATTCTAAATTATTCAACTAATATCAATAATATTCAGAATCTCGAATTGTTTTGATGTTCTTGACTTGAGGAGGCTTTATTTAAATTAAACGTTATTAAATCACGAAAATTACACGACAACAAATTTAACAATAATAAATAAAAATTTTGTGAGTTGTAAAATAGCAAATTTTATAACGTCACAAGCTAGGTCCTAAAATTATTTTTTATGCAACTTTAGCTAGGTCCTAATTAGGGTGCCTCCTAATTTGTGCTGCTCAAAGTAAAAACCTAGTAAGTCACATTTGCCATAAGGGCGAGCGTCCTTTAGCTTTGTTATTCGACTTTCGCTCTTATGGCAAATGCGACTTATTAGGTTTTTACTTTGGACAGCAGATTTTGAAAATTATTAAATTTGATTAGAGATAAAAATGAATATGAAATAATTATTCTAACAATGGTTATAACAATAAAACGAGTATAGAATTTTCTCTATTGTCGATATTTTATATGTATATATATATATATATTGCTGCTAGCAAAGAAAGAGGCAGAAAAAAATTTGAATAAATAAGTAAATAAGTCTCTCTTGCCCAGGGGATTGCCACAAAATGCACAAGAGACATTTCCCATTGTCACTGAATGAGAAAACCCAAACGCTAATGGGATGCTTTGCATTTCTTCGTATTTGCACCCACCACAAAGCGATGCTTTTCGCCTTTCTGTCTCGACAATAATTTGTCCCGTTAAGATATTTTCCTCGGGTAATATACTGTTAAGAGACTTGTATATATATCTTTATATACTTTAAATACATTCACAATTAACTTTGATGTTGCAAATATATTAGCGACGCTGAAAATTTATACACAAAAAAAATACAAAAAATAATAATAATCGCTTTATATCGCCATTTACCATATCAAATTCATTTACCATTAATTCGAATTACAATAATTAGTTCCTAAAAAACCATTATTCATTTTAATTGACATTCTTTCGAATTAAAGAAAACATTTTATTAAAATTATAAATATAAAAATTAAAAAAAATTTCTATAAATACACTTAAAAAAATTTATTTGATTCAAATAACGAGAATGACTTGTCTATTGTAAAATAAATATTTACTTGAAACAAATAATTTTTATATAAATCAATGAAACTGTATTTGAATCAATAATTTTTGTATTTTGAATCAAATATCATTAAATTGACTCAAATAGAATTTATTTGATACGAATACATATTTATTTAATAATAGTCAAGTATTTCATTATTTGAATCAAATAAATTTTTTACCAGTGTAGGAAAAATAAATAATAATAATAATAATAATAATAAATAATATAAAATGAAATACAAAAAATTTGAGTTAAATTTATAAATGGAAAAAATCAAAACTGCTAAGATAGTAAAAGAAAAGAAAAGTAAAGAATATCAGTAAAAAATCCTTTTGAGTAGAAAACAAATTTTTAGTCAGACAATTGATCAAATTGATTGTGAAAGAAAGTTTTCACTGGAAAGAGAGAATAAAATAAATAGAGAAAGCAAAAAAAGAAAAGAAACAATTGGAAGTAGAAAAAGCCTGTATGTGTTAGACAATTTATGAAAGTTGATTATTAAAAATAATAGTTTTCAGTAGAAAATGACTGACTTGATCAGACAATGGAAAAAGTCCTTTTCTATTTTCAGTGACTAAAAAATAAAACACTTTTCAGTAGAAAAAACTGTTCTGGTTAGACAATAGATGAAATAAATGTAAAATTTAAGAAAAATAAAATACTTTTCAGTAGAAATTTCTGCTTTGGTCAGACATTAAAAAAAATTGAATTGCATTATTTTCAAGAAATAGAGAACGAAAGAATTGTTAGTAGAAGAATCTTGTTTGATCAGACATCAGAGTAAAATATATGAATAAAATACTTTTAAGTAGTAAAAGTCCGTTTAGTCAGACAATGAAGAAAGTTTATTTCCTTCATTTTTAGCAAACAGAAAACTGAAAAATCTTTTCAATAGTAAAAAACTTTTACGGTTATAGACATTTCTCGATGTTTATTATAGAAAATAATTTTCAGTAGAGGAAAACCTATTTAGTCAGACAGTGAAGAAAATCAATTTCCTTTACTTTCACAGCGAATGGAGAACACATTAATTTTTAGTTGAAAAATCCAGTTTTTCAGACGTTTGTCACTGTTAATCGTAAGGAATAATTTTCAGTAGTAAAAGCCAGTTTAGTCAGACAATAAGGAAAGTTCATTTCCTTCATTTTTAGCAAATAGAAAACCGAAAAATCTTTTCACTAGTAAAAATTCTTTCCAGTCATACAATTTTTCGAAGTTTAGTATAGAAAATAATTTTCAATAGAAAAAGCCCTCTTTGGTCAGACAGGAATTTTTGGATTCTTTGAATTTTTCAAAATGAATGTTAAAATATAAACGAAAAGTCAGAATAAAATAAACCTTTTCATCGAAGCAGAAAAGTATCTAATTTTTTTTCAATTTTGCAATAAAAATACAATAATTTTCAGTAGAAAAATCACTTATGGTCAGACATTGAATAGAAGTGAATTTTCTTCTTTTCCATAACAAAATAAAAAAAAAATATAAATTATATTTATTTGCAGAAATCGTTGAAAGTCTTTCATTTGTCACTTCAAAGAACTGTTGAAAACTGAAAAGTCATTTTTACATTTCTTTCGTATACGATATATATAATGGAAAAAGTAACTGACGACAAAGATCGGATGGTGGTGATTTGCGAAGGGGGAGAAAAAGTCGAGAGAAATGAAAATTTGAGAACCGATCGTTGCTTGAAAGGTTGATATATCGTTCTGTCTCACAGTGGAAAAAGAATTTAAGGTTTTTTTTTTGATTTTTAAAAACGTTACTTCTCGATAGCAAGCGCTGTCGAAGTAATACCTTTAGAGCATTGCAGCAGATAACAAAAAGTGAGATTCTTGCTTTATACTGGAACAAAGCGATAGTTCAACCAGCCGAAACAAATCGACTTCTCTCGACATATTTCCACTGTTCTGTTGGGTTTTTCACTTTAAAAAATTAAGACACACGTGTTTCCAGTTCGATTTCAACAAATACGTTACTTTTCAACGAAACATAAAAATTGTTTCTTTCATTTTCTCAGATATCAATCTTTATAATAATTTTTTATATATATATATATACGTTTCCTAAAAACACGTAATTTTATTTCTTATTTTTTTCACTGTTTTATTTATTTTCTATTTATTTATTTATTAATAAACAAATTTTTGTGCAAATATATTTTTATTTACTTATTACTATTTATTTTTCCCCTAGTAAATTAAGTTAATTACCTATTAATTAATTAATATTTAAGAAGAAAAAAAATTGTTCATAACATATTATAAATAAAAAAAATTTATTTGACTCAAATAATGGATTACTTGTCAATTATCAAATAAATATTTACTTGAATCAAATAATTTTCATTTAAATGAAATAAATTGTAAGTGAAATAATAATTTCTGTATTTGAATCGAATACCTTTTACTTGACTCAAATAAAATTAATTTAATATACAAATAAATTTTTTTTAGTGCATATATATATTATTGCATTATTATCATTTATTATAATTATAATATAATTGTATAATTATTATTGATAATAATTATTATTATAATTATAATTATTATTGTAATAATTAGAATTATTATTATTAATGACAATTATATAATAATTATTATCAATAATAATTATAAAATTATTTTACAATTATTATAAAATTATTATTTATAATTATTATTATATAACAATTGTTATTGATAATAATATATTAAATAATATATAATTTCTCTTCTTTAATTATTAATTATTTTTTTGACATAGAAAATTTTTTTATAGAATAAAAAAATCACGTTTTTCCATAATGGAAAATAATGTTGATCCCACGGTAGTTTATGTAACTTCATTGCAAGTTAAAAAAAAAGTCTATAAACAATAACGAAAAATGCAGTTTACTAACTATTTATAAACTGAAGAAAACATGTAGTTGAAAAATTATAAAGTTTTCTCGGATGGGAGAAAAAAAGTTAAGTTTTATCCCCATTTCACGTTTATATGGCTTTAATCTTCAAGGACTACCGCACAATTCTCTTTCAAGAAAAATGTTCAAAAAGTTGGAAATCTCTTTTTTCTCATCAATTTGTCATATCTCTGTTCAACTTGGTGTAAAATCCATAAGGGTTGTAAAATACCATTCAATGTTTTCAATGTTTTTTCTCCCCCCCCCCCCAAAAAAAAAAAAAAGAAAAAACTTTTTTTATGGGATCGTATTTCTTTCATAATATTCTTTTTACGAGATCAAAAGAGTTGTAATTCTCAAGTTATCAAATTTTTCAAACAATCCATTCTCCCAGCACGAATATATATGATATAGAAAAAAAAGACTATAAAAAACATTTTTTTTAATATTTCTTTCACTAATGAAAACTAAAATTAAAAGGATTCGTTTTTTAATATAAAAATATCTATTTTGCGGTACGTATGAAGAAACCCTAAAAGTAATTATTTAGAGTTTTCACTGTAGTTTGAATTTTATTAGACAGAGTTTTCTTTTAGCCGAATTTACATTATTCCAATTTTTTGTTTAATCGACTGAATTTTTGTGTGTGTTATGTTTAATTAACCTCAAATTTAGCTTAACAGAATTTTTTTTACGTAATTGAATTATTATTTATCCGAATTTCTATTTTTAACCCACTTTTTATTTGAAAGAATTCTTATTTGAAGAAATTCTTATATTTAGCAAAATTCTCATTTTTCAGAATTTTCAGTAAATATGAGAATTTCCATTTTGACAAATCTTCATTTGTCGAAATTTTTATTTTCACGAATCACTTGATAGAATTCTAATTAAAAGTTCAAATTTTCATTTGACCGAAGTTGCAAACGATCGAAATATTTAGGCGTGAATTTTAAAAATGATCAATCAGAAAATATTAGAAAAATTGTGATTGGTAAATTTTAAAATTCGCGCCGAAATCTTTCGGCTATTTGCAATTTCAATTAAATGAAAATTCGAACTTTTAATAAAAATTCTATCAAATTATTCGTAAAAATAAAACTTCAGACAAATGAAAATTCATTAAAATATGAGAATTTCTACTAAATAAAAATTCGTCCACATAAGAATTCTTTTAAATAAAAATTAGGTCAAATAGAAATTCTGTTAAATTATAATTCAATTAAATAAAAATTCTGTTAAATTATAATTCAATTAAATAAAAATTCTGTTTAGTTAAATTTGAAAAAAAATTGTTTAAATAAAATTTTCGAATAATAAAAATTCGGCTAAAAGAATTTTAAATAAAATTCAATTAAAAATCAATCTACAGAAAATACGAAATAATCAGTTTTAGGGCTAATTTATTGCGTCCAAATTTTTTCTAATAGAATTCGAAACTTAAAAAAATTCCCATCACTAAATTGATTTATTGATAGAAGAGATTTTTTCTCCTAGCATAGTAATTTGAAAAATATTTTCCATTCAAAAATTCCATTTAATTTTTTTTTTCCAAGAATACTTTTGTTCAAACAAAAACGAGAAGCAAAAAAAAAGAATAAGAAAAAAAGAAAAAAAAATAAAGAAGTTGCGACAAATCGTTCTGAATGTAAATGCAAATATTACGTGCAATAAAAATAGTTTTGAAAATCCTCTCAGGAGTCTCTTTTTCTCTCATCTCACTGGGTCTTTTCTGCTCTTTCTTACTTTTCATTATATTGCTCGGGATATCAAATGACACGGTTGCAAACTGATCCGGTATTGCTACTTCAGGGATGGGATTTGAGCAGACGTGACAGTCTTGCCAACTATCCGTTCGTGGGAGGAAAGGGGGGACTTTTATCCTTTAGAAAATGGACTCGCGAAATAAGTCTATTTTACTCTAAAAATCTTGTCGCATTCAAGA
Source organism: Leptopilina clavipes (assembly GCA_001855655.1). NCBI lineage: Eukaryota > Metazoa > Arthropoda > Insecta > Hymenoptera > Figitidae > Leptopilina > Leptopilina clavipes. Next base: position 6,262 of record JUFY01033188.1, read on the forward strand.
TTGAGAGGAAGTTTCATCACTGGGTTGCAAAACGTTGTCCTATACCATCAAATAAGAACATTTCTCTTGATTTCGGGAGAGCTTTACATTTATCAACGGTGAAGTTCTTTTTCAGTGGTTGTGGCTTCATTTTATATCCTTCTTTCGACGAGAGAGAAATAAAAATAAAAGGAAAAAAAAATATTTGAAAAAAAATTGCAAAATATTCTTTAAATGAGTCAACTTTCTCTCTCTATAAATATACGATGGAAAAAAAGAAAAAAAGAAAGCATGAAAAAATGCATTCCTATTAAATTTCTTCTTTATATATGTATACAGAAGCGCATCATAACTTGAAAAAAAAGAAAGTAAAAACGAAAACACCACACGTTGAATATCTGGAATTTAAATCTTTCCCTTCAAAGAGAATTCGTAAATTGTAAATAATCTTTTAACTGAGTTTCTATAACGATCGCGTTTCTATAATATTTTTTTCTGACGTTTTATTTCTCTAAAAAAAAATATTTGAATTTGAGTATAGTGGAAATTGTAAAGACATTCGCATAAATGTACAAATGAAACTTAATTTAATTTAATTTAATTTACTAACGTTGCATTTCTTAGGGGCGAAAAAGGTCAGAAAAAGTCAAAAAATTGTATTTTATCAAAACAAGTAGAAAAAATTGCAGAAAGTCAAAATTGTCGTATTTCATAAACATAAGTAACAAAAAGGTGCATTTCTTATGCAAAAAAGGTCAGAAGAAGTCACAAAAAAATCGTATTTAAAAATAATATCACGAAAAGTTAAGAAATAGAAAAAGTCTATTATTTTATGAAAATAATTGTCGAAAAGTTGCATTTTTTAGGAAAAAAGGGTCTGAAAAAGTCACAAAATTGTATTTTATCAAAATAAATAAGAAAAAGTTGGAAAAAGTAAGAAAAAAAAGAATTTTATCAAAATAAATCGCAAAAAGTTTTACAAAATAGAAAAAATCGTATTTTATCAAAATATCTTTCAAAAAGTTGCAATTTTTGAGAAAAAGTCAGAAAATGTAAAAAAAATCGAATTTTTTCAAAATAAGTCGTAAAAAGTTTTGAAAAAAAACAGAAAAAGTCGTATTTTATCAAAAGAAATGTCAGGAAAAATCTCAAAAAATTTTATTTTACCAAAATAAATATCAAAAAGTGGGAAAGAGTTAAAATTTTATAAAAATAAGTCGCAAAAAGTTGTAAGAATTTAGAAAAATAGAAAAGTCATATTTTATCAAAATAATTGGCAAAAGTTGCATTTTGTTAAGAAGAGGTCAGAAAAAGTAAAAAAAATTGTATTTTATCAAAATGAATATCAAAAAGTTGGAAAAGTAAAAAACAAAGAATTTTATCAAAATATGTTGCAAAATGTCGTATTTTATTAAAATAAGTAGGAAAAAAGCAGAGAAAGTCGAAAAAGTCAAAAAGTTGCATTTTTTAGAAAAAAAAATCAGGAGAAATCTCAAAAAATTTTGTATTTTATCAGAATAAATATCAAAAAGTTGGAAAAGTTGCATTCTTGACAAAAAAAGGTCAGAAAAACTAAAAAATAAAATCGGATATTATCAAAATAAGTCACGGAAAGTTGTAAATAGTTGGAAAAAATAGAAATGTCGTATTTTATCAAAATAATTGTCGAAAAGTTGTTTGCATTTTTTGAAAAAAAATCGAAAAATTACATTCTATATCACGTTACAATAAATAATAAAAAAATATTAATATTAATAATTATTATTAAAATAATAAAAATAAATATATTTCAAAATTTTTTTAAATGAATAATCACTCGATGAAAAATCGGAATTAGAAAAAATATATATATTTTTCGAGGAAAAAAAATTATGGATAATATTATTCATCACTGAGGTGGAAAGATGTCACGTGATCATCTGATACGTTTGCGGTAGATAGAAATAAATTTTATAACTTCCTTTTACCCCGAAAAAGTCATAAAATTTCGACATCCTCATTGCTAGTTGAAGTGTTCGGGAAGTGCAAAAGATATCGACATAAAAAAATACCGTAATCGAGAATTCCCCCTTTCTCTCTCTCTCTCTCACTCTCGCTATTTTTTGATAATAATTTTCAAACAGGATATTATATTTTCAAAAGCTCATTTCCCCATAATAAAATTTGATATCTTTATAAATGAAACATTTTTCTCCTCTCTCAGTAACATTTAAATTTGATATTAAAATTTTTTTTTTACAATATTTATTTTAATACTTAATCATTCATTTTTAATAGAAAAAAAAATTCCCCTGTGAATATTTTTCATTAAAATCTTCTTTACATTCTTTATGTATCTCCGCTTATTACATATAAGCTCTCATCTATTTGATAGACACAATTTTTTTTTATTTTTTATTATCTATTTATGTTGAGAAATTTTATTTTCTAAAATTTTATTTCACAACATTTTCTTTTTCATCTGCGATAATATTCTATTTATAGTTGATATTTTATTAAATGAAATTTTCTTTTATTATATTCTTTTACGAGTTTTTATTTTATGTTTTCTTTTCCTCATCTTTCATTTTTATTATGTTCTATATTATTTATTTTTATTTATTATTATTTGTTTTATTGTATTGTATTTATTCTCTATCTCTCCTTTTTATGTATTTTATTTTCATTTGAAAAAAATCGATTTTATATTTTTTTTATTAGCAAATAATTTTTCTTTTAATATTTATATTTATTTATTTATCAATTTTTATACTTTTATTCTGATTTTTTATTTGATTTTCTTTTTCTTCCACATAGGTTTGTATCTATTTTATCGTGTGTTTACTTTGTCAACAAATGTGAAAAATCTTTAGAAATTGTTAACTATGAAAAAGACAAATTCACGTTCACGTTGGATAACAATGTAGTGTTGTCTTTTTTATTTTTGGTATTTTTTTTTTTGGTTGAAAAAAAGTGGACAAAAATAAGGGTTTCTATTTTTAAGAAAAATGATGAAACATTTGCTTCTCATATTTTCACATTGGCAGTGTGTCTCGTGTGTTGTTTGAAATGGAGTAAAACTTTTGCATCGGATGTCGTTTCATAACGTCCGGTAACAAAAGTTTTACAGACAAAAGTGCGCATACAATTCATGACGATGCATATAACGCAGGGGAATTTTTATTTTAAGTGAAATTTATTAGGATATCCCGAATGATGCATTTTAAGTGTAGATCCGCGATTTTGATAACGGATTCGATGGACAAATACTCATAAATGATACTTAAAAGAAGAGAGTCAATATTATCATTCGCTGAATAAATTCTCTCTCTGAATTTTTGTAAATTTAATTTTAATTTCTCACAAAATTTTTTATTAATTTTGCGAAATTAATTTTACACGATATTTTTAGTTGGAAATTTCGTAAAATCTAACCGTATTATTTTGCAAAATATAATTTTCCCAAATATACAACTCCAAATATTTAATAAGCTTTTCTACGAAAAAAACATAATAATATGACCTACATTGAAATTAATATTAATATTGAAACACCGAATGTTTCATATAATAACTTTTCATATACATATAAATTCATAAATCATCATCTGCTAATTATAAACAATAAGTAAGTAAATAAATAATAAATATTGAAAATTAAAAGTATGATAAAATGGGGGACTAATTCTGCTAATAAATAAATAAATAATTAGTAATATAATAAACAAATAATAAGACTAAATAAACAAATACATAATAAATGATAGATAATCACATAAATAAATAAATCGGATGTAAATAAACAAATAAATGAATAATAAATAATAAATTAAATAATGAATAAATGATAAATAATTACATAAATAAATACACAAATAAATGATAAACAATCAGATAAATAAATACATCGAATGTAAATAAACAAATAAATGATAAATAATTAAATCGGATGTAAATAAACAAATAAATAATAAATAAATGATAAATAATTACATCGGTTGTAAATAAACAAATAATAAATAAATACATTGGATATAAATAAACAATTAAATAATAACTAAATGATAAATAATTGCATAGGATGGAAATAAACGAATAATAAATAATTGATTAACAATCACATAAATAAATACATCGGATGTAAACAAACAAAAAAATATTTGAATAAATAATAATTAATTTATTGTTCACTAATCAGGAATGTAGTGGACTAATTAAAAATAAACTAGAAATGAGAAATCATAGCAGGGAAATTAATAATACTGAATGAAAAATTAAGTGTCACGGTAAAATTTTTTTTTCTTTTTCAAGATTCAATAAGAATCTTGATTCAAAGTGAAATTTTGTGAATTCGTGAAGTGAAACTGAAAATTAAGAAATTAAAGTCGTAAAGTCCAGGAAATTACTATCGGATGAAATTTCTTGTCTCGTGAAATGTCGCGAGAACAAGAAATATAATTTGTATCTCTATGAGTGCGAAGAGGAGGGAAAGCGTAATTTGGAAAATTGTTTCTGCACTTTGCTTACAATTTAGAAAGTTCAGTGATCGCGTCCTCGTTGGGAAAGCAGCCAATTACGAAATACCAGAATCGACTTTTTATTTTTATATATATATATATATGTTATATATAGCAATATAACAACTCGTAAATATCATTTATGTTCTCTGTGTCGTTTTGAGCGTGCAACATCCTCATGATTCTTTCATCTCACTATCGAAAGCTTTTTGTGCATCGCGTGTACAACCTACTCTGGTATTCGATGAAAAAAAAAGAATAATAAAAATAAAAGCATCTAAAGCTTATTTTACATAGAAAATATTCTGTTAACGTTTCACTTCGAATATCGAATTTTACGTCGTAAAAGCTATTTTTATCTGCGCATCTTTTTTTTATAACTGTAAATTCCAAATATTACCTTCGTTCGAGATTTTTCGACCAAAAAATTCCAGCTTTTCAATTTTTCTTTTATCAATTCTTTTATTCAATTACTTTTACAAAGAAAGAATAATTTTTTATGTTTGACTCTTTTTTTTTTGGAAAAAATGTAGAGAAAAATTTGTCTTTCGGGATTTTAGTTTGAATAGAAAAAAAATTAATCTCCATTCGTCTTAAGGGGGGG